>VYXB01008607.1:625453-645860 GCA_013397135.1 Pachyramphus minor
AAAAAAAAAAGAAGAAAACCCCTTTACAGTAGAGGCCAGTAGTAGTCATTTCTAAAGAAAAGCTGGTGCAAGGACCCTAATAACTTTCTTCCAAGCTGTAACTCTTTCCCTTGCCAGATTTAAAGTCCAGCCTCAGAAAGGTATGAGGGAAATATGTTCTTGCCAAGAAAACACACTAATATTAGGAAAGACTATTCATGGAACAGTGATTGCTTTGGGGTATTACTGTGGCACTGCAAACTGCTGCTGACTGTTAATAAATGGCTTATAAGCACTGAGTCTTAGAAAAGTGAGACCACATTACCCATAGACAAAATAAAAACATTTTTTCATGATTTATTTCTATCAAAGAAACTTTCCCACTAATAGCAGTGGAAGATGTTGATCAGCTCACAGACTTTTTTAAAATCAGCTTAAGGACAACATTGCAATCACAACAGCATTATGTGGGGGCATTTTTGTCAGCATTGACAATTTTTATCCTGTACAAATGGTGGTGTTTAACAAAGACATATGCTTACACAGATGGAGGAGGGAGGTTGTAGTAATGGTGTGATTGAAAGTAAATTGGATTGGTTGGGGAGCTGATGCCAGCTGCCATTTCAGTCTAAGTGTAGGTGGGTACTCGAGATGGTCTGTAGTCACTGAGACCAGATATTGAAAGTTTGCTGGGTACCTGTTATTGTCCATTTAGATGATACTAAAACCATCACTCAGCATCTGAGACCTGGCTCGGGGCTCAGGATTCAGTGGGGCATTTTGGGTTCAGGTGTTCCCATCCTGAGGGAAGGAAACAAAATGTTCCCTGGTGGCATTTAAGTACACATGTTTTTAGAGGTTGGCACACAGCATATAGGTGAAGGCCAGACTTGAGTATCCTTACAGCTCTCCAAATGGAGAATTTATTTAAAAACCACTTGCTCTCTCTTCCTCTATGGTGGCTGACTATCCATCAAGCCAGATACGAAGACAACCATACTGTTATTTAGCCAAAATATTATAACACTGATCTTGCACAAGAAAGTGCCAGTAGTCAACCAGATGTCAATCCACTCTGCAGAGAGGTCAGCATCATGCTTCCTTCCATATGTGTTATCTTGTATATTATGAACAGTGTCTCAATAAAGCATTTTTTTAAAATTTAGATACATTAGAATTTTAAAAAATTCTAAAGCTATTTTTGGTGTTTTCCCCTAATAACTACCATTTCCTTTTCGTAATTTACAGACCCTTTATTGACTGAATTGCAACTATTTAGCCATAGCAGTAGCAATACCTGCATCAGGGTTCATTACTCCGGGGGTGGTGTGTGTATATATATATATATATTTGTACATGGAAGGCTGAAGAAAAAGAAAAATAGCACCCTATTGGCATTCTAAAATTATTTAGCTAGACACACAGATGTGAACTGGAAACATAATATGAAAAGAGGACATGACTTATGAGACATCCCAGATGAAGAACTGTTCACTGCCAACTTTCATCTACAGGTTCCTAGCTTTGACATGGGTAGCATGCACCTATTTGATACGAAGCACTGCAAAAATATGTTTCAAGAAGCTTTTTTCACAGTGAAGGCTTATATACAAAAACACTTTTTTTCCCCTTAGAACAAAATTTTGCAGGATGGCACAGAGAATTTTCATTGTTGAAACTACTACAGTGAAAAAGGTTTCAAAACCAGTCATTATTTGCTTATTCTTTTGAAAGGTTCAGTTATAACTTAATTTAAACAGCAAGAGTAGACTTCAAGAACACATAATTTACTGTTACAAACAGCAATGCATTTTATACACCAGAACATCTACACATATGGAGAAACAAAACCAGCTACATTGACTATAATAATAAGATTGCTGCAGTAGCCTAAATGACAGAGTTAATGCTCAACTATGTTAAATGGCTGCTATTTTCCTATTATAGTGGGTGATATATCTTCATTGTTTCAGTAATGTAGCCAACAATTGAGAGCTAAGTAGTAGCCACTCTTTGCCTTCAATAAGCTTTACAGGTATTTTATATGCAAAGAAATAGACTCCTTAAAATATGCCATTTACTACATCCCACCGAATTACAGTGTATAAACAATAATGGTTATTTGCTAAAACATTACAGCACTTATTTGTTGTAGCAAAGGAGGTAAGGCAATGAAATCCAAGGACAACGTTTAAGGTCTTAGTTTTATACCAAGGTTATGAACTTGAACAGCATTGTCAATATTGAAAGTGGCACTTCCATATTAACAATATAGGGTTTTATAATCAAAAATCTATTATGGTAGTTTAAGTTTTTATTCGGGAAATAAATATTAATTTTGCAATAATACAAATTAAATCCTTACCTTTAGACAGTCTCATGCAATGTTAAATTAGTGCTGTTACTACAGCCAGGAGGAACAGCCTTTTGTAAGTGGAAAGGCTCTTTCTGTGTGAATTGGCTTTCAGCTTCCTTCTACTCCACCCCCCAGCCTTCCCAAAACTGGAGTTCCCTATGCTGAATTGCCTACCTATCATTCAAAGTTTAATACAAACCAAGGCACCATGGATTCTTGCCTAGTGAAGGAAGCATGGTCAAAAGGTCACACAACCAACAGGACATCTTCTTGTGCTATCACTTTCAATTTGTGCCATATATAGAGACAGGCAAACCAAACATGCTCTTGAAAAGTGATTCAAAAGAAACATCACATTCGTATAAGGTATATAAAATTGGGTATACAGGGAGTATAGAAAGGAGATCACACCTTCTTAGAGAAATGTTAGGGGTCAAAACCCACTAATCACATTAATTGCTGGAAAGGGAGTTAAAGCATCAGGGTGATGCTTTAACTCCCAAGAAGGCCTGGGCACCCTACGCAGGTAACGCTGCTGAAATAGATCATGTTGTGCAAAGCTTTTGGAATATAACACATGCAAAGATAGCTTTTTTTTTTTTTTTTAATAAATAGGAAGGGTATTTGTGACCAAAGGTTCTTTGTTACCTAGAACTTCAACATATCAGTAAGGACTATTTTGAGATCAAAATTGGCTTTTGACCATGCCTTTTGACATCACGATGCCTTTGATGCGTAACTCAAGAAGGGAAGTTCCTTATGACAGGTTTCACTTTTCTGCTCCAGGCCAGAGAAGTTCAGACAGTGCAAAGGCCCCTCTTAAAACGGAAAGCATGAACTAAGATTCAGAGACAGCTCACAAAATTTTGCACTTCCCAGGATTCCTGAGCAATTTGGGTAAACAGCCTCAGTTGTGCAGTCTAAAATGAGGCTAGTAGAAAAACACCTCTGTGAAGACCTTGTGTTATGTATGTTCAAGTGTCTGTAGGATGTTAGGTGTGAACAGTGTGCCAGCTGCTCCCTGCTAGCTCACCATGGGTGAGTGGTGTCTCACTCTGCCCTTTCACTGGCAAACATACAGAGGGGCAGTTCCCACAGAGCAGCTGACACAGCAATTCCCTGCACTGGTGGATTCACATTCAGGGCAGTTTCCCTGAAGCACCTCAAAGAGAAGAGGTATGAAACAGCAAGGTATTACTTCAGACCAGCAGCATCCACTTCCTCTCAGTATTCACACTGAAGTCAGTGCTCCAAGAGGAAATGAAAGCAATAATCCTGTCATGGTGGTTTTGTGGTATTCAGATTTTTATATGTGCTACTTAAAAGACCCCTGTTATGCCAGCCAGACATATTGCCATGCACTGCTGGCACAGGAGTGATTTTTACATGAGAAGTTTGATTGCAGTTGTGATTTTATTCATCTCCTTAGAAATGCTGGTTAGGTAAGCACAAGCACCATGAGCCAACCGACCTGAAGGCATTACTGGAAAGCATTAAACACTGCAGAAAGTATTTGGCTACCAAGTTCTGTAGCTTCATAGCCATGAAGAGATCAAGCTGCTGGGAACTTCATCCAGATAGGAGCCTTCAGACACTAACATAATAAACAACTTCTACCATGACAACTGGAACAAAAAATCTGTTAACAGCATGCATCTCCTCTGAGATGTTTTTTTATCTCGAGACTTTCACTGCTTTGAGGGATCTTAATTTATTCCACAGAGGAAGCTCTAACTCTTGCAGTCACTAACAAGCCTAGTGCAACACACACATAAATGAACAATTTAAACTTCAAAATAATGTAGATTCTGATGTGGCACATGCATTAGCTTAGAGAGGTAGAACTTGCTCTCCATGTGTTAACCTATATATGTGCAAAGTACCGCAAATTTAAATCATCTTTTTTCAACCCTATTCAAAACCTGCAACACAGGCTAAACAAAGAGCATTGCCTGCTTTGTGTGAACTACGAAAAGGACAATTTTTTTTCTAACAGCTTTATACTAAGTTTTAGAGCAGGAATCTCAACAGGCAGTCTCACCCCTGAGGCTAATTAGATGCTGTACCTCACTGAAGAAGTCTCCAGTGACCCCGATGCTCACCCCCTTTCACCAAATCACGTGCTCTCAACTTTTCCTAAAGAATTACAATCAGCATCAGAGATGGCTTGAGAGGTTATTCTCATCTCTGTCTTTATTTTCAATCCTTATAGACAGGTTTGTTCACATTTTAGGAACTCAGAATAATTAGGTACAGACAAAGAAACAGGAAATACTATATGGTCCAGCCTTCTGCAAAGTGAGTATGGCAAGGACTGCTGCTGCTGACTTTTATTAGGTAGGTTTTTAAACTCTGCTAGTTGGCAGCTGGAATGTTGTCACAGGCAAAAAGAAGCACCCACATTTTATTTCACATTGCAGGCAGTTACAGGAGTATTTCACACCTGCCACTTTGCATCTACCAAGGTATTCAATGTTTTCTTCCAAATTAGCCCCATGCAGTACTCTCCCCCCTCAGCTTACACAGCCTATGGCAAAACTCAGCAACAGCGGCTATTTTTGTACAGAATAAGCCATAAGTGATCATGGAATGGGAAAGCTAGAGTATGATGTATTTCACAATACTGCAGAATGCTTACAGTACTTTGACAGTTGTTCACAGAGGCACAGTTATGAGCCTCAGTTTTGCCTTTACTCATCCCATCAGCATTTACTCTTATTATGAGGAAACACAGCAGTGATTCTCCGATTATGATGCTGTACATGGCTTTAACCCTAGGACAGTTCAGGAGCTTAAACCATGATGTATGTGGTGGTTTCCTTGGCAATCAAGTACTTTGCAACTAGTGCAACATGATACTAGTACTGTCTGCCAGTTCAGCTTCTTTTGGAAGCCTTTAATGCTGCAAAATTTTTCAGTCATATCCTTAGGTCAGAGTAAAAGGGTTTTCTTATGTTTAATCTGATCTCTGAAAAAGTACAAGCATAAAATTAATGAGTCTGTGCTGTGACTTAAAAAGCCATGCTTCTTTCCAAGCAAGAGGTATGTTGATATGTTGATTCTTCTTAACTTCCCTAATGAAATTTGACCTACACAGCATCAGTTATTAAAAAAAAAAAAAAAAAAAGGCAAGCTAATGTCCAGAAAACCTCCCTAAAAACGATTTTGAGACAATATCCTCAAGTAGCTTTCATTTACCTACTGTTTAAAAAAAACCTCTGTTGGCTGGAAGTGTGTTCTAGACATACACAAAAGCCCAGCTGAGATATGCAGCAAAGGACTCACTAGGACTAAACATTTGCATTCCTCTTTGTTAAGGATGAAAAACATACATTTCTAATACCACAATAAGCTTAAGAGAACATCAGAACATTTAAAAAGGCACCAGTCATGTTTTGTTTAGTTAGATTATCCTTTATTATTTTACAATATATCTCAAAAACTTTTACAGACGCCTTAAACTGTTCTACAAGAGCTGCAATACTGTCATAAAAGCACACCTACAGACTGAATGCACAAACAAACTGTAGTACCTACTGGTATTGAACCATTAATATCCAAAGGGTGTAGTCTTTTAGCAAATAGATGTGCAGTAATGCAAATGCAAACAAGATGTTAATGCAGAAAACCAAAACTCTGCATTCATGGCTATAGAACAGAGGACTTTTCAAACACATTTGGTACTGTAACATTCTAGACAGCAATGAGTAGTATTACATATTTAAAGCAATACATGCCCTGAAAAGCCTGTATTTTCAATCTGTGCGTGTAAACCTGAATCAAAAATAAACTATATATATTAAAAAACATGAGACATCTAGTCTGCCAACAAGCGTTTGTTTTGATTTTTTTCCCCCTAGAATGACAATTAACCTGGGTGGGTGAACTCTGACCTGAATTATTATTTTACATTATCATATCCTCAGTATTTCTGTAGTATTATGTTATGACAGCCTATGATCTTTTTTTTTTAATTTATTCCTTGTGCATAGGCACAGGGAATAACTTTGATGTAATTAATTTCTTTTCTGAGCCTCCAAGTGGTAAATATAACTCCTATTATAGCAAATACATTACCACAAAAAAGCATTGTATAATCAAGTTTATAACATGTTTTGAAGTCCTCAGCTGTATTTCTGTGGTGCAACAAAGCAGTGGCACTGCAGTTTTCAAGCACTGTGTTTTGAATCCTCTCACGCACAGTGTTTACTAACAGCTCAGATATATATTATTCTCTACCTACAGAAGTTCTGCTTTTATTATCACTTCTGCTCACAGAAATTACTAAGACATCTCTAAACTTATACTGTCTGTAAGTTACAGGGCAAAGCCAATTGTTTACATATGTTTTTAAGCCAAGCTGATGTACTTTCATGGGAGACTCATGAAAGACATTACAAGAGAACAGTAATTGCATATCAAATTTGTTGGGGGGGAGGGGGTGGGGGAAAGAGAATTAAAGTGAAAATTTATGAGTGGGGCACTGTGGCAAGAGGCATTCTGTCCTGCTTTATACTTCAAGTTTAAAGTTTTAGTTACCATTAAATATTTCCTAACAGTAAACACCATTTCTTAACCAAGTACAGTCTATATTCCTCTATTCTCTGCAGGCAGGGCTGCAATGGGTCATCACTACATTAGACCACAGCTTTTTCTGCTAGTCTTCCCAGCTAGCCTAAACAGCAGTCAGTGGTATTTATTAGTTTTTATATATATATATATCAGTCAGTCACACCCATCATTACAAATATGTTCTAGTTTATTTACTGTACAACGTATGTATACATATTTGTGTTTATTCAATCCCTTTTTTCTTAAGTACTCCAACAGTTAAGGGCAGGCTGGGAAAAAATTCAGTATACATAAAAGGGTTATACATTTCAAGTCTGTAGTGATTCTAGTTTAATAGCAAAAGGGGAACATCATGCTCACACTGTGAACATGGTTGGCAAAAATAAAAGGCAAAAAAAGTGGCAGACTGCATTTTTCTCTGGAGTCAAAATCTAGAAAATTAAACAAAATAATGTTAATCCAAAGGGATGCAGAAACAAAAAGGGCATTTTATTTAATGTACAACTAGAGCTATTAAGAATTTTCTTTCACAGAGGCCCTGAGACTTGACTTGAATGGATTCTCCCTACCATGTGTTTCACGTGAAGTCAAACTTAAAGCTCTATACGTATAGCATAAACATTTGGTATATAACAGTGGACCCATTTCTAAAAAGTGATGCAATAAAATCTAAATGAAAAACAAATGGAAGAACAACTTGATTGGAGGCCTCTGTCCTTTGACCCCTGCCCTATCAGGCTAAACGTCCAATAAAATGTAAAATGCAGCATACATTTGCTTAATCTAAAATTTTCGTGATGATTTATTGCAAATTGCACTTGGCAGTTCACCACACCAATGGAAAACTGGCCCCCCCTGTTGTTCATTCACACAGTCTTTTAACACCAAATACAAGTCACCAGTAGAAAGATCTTGATAGAAAGTTTGCTGCTGTGCTGAGCCAGCTTGCTGCACCTTCTGGGTGTGACCCAACACGAGACACTGCTTTGTCCTGTTCCTTAGTAGGGCTTTCATCCTCTGGTAAATATTCAGGTAGATCTGTGTTCTGCTCGACTTCCACTGGAGTATCTTGGAACGGAACTAGCATCTGATAAAACACAACAGATTAAAATTATGTCAGATGTTGTAACTTTGAATGAATCAAAGTTATAACAGATACATGTTCAGGATGACAGACAGGTACATGGTGACACTCCTCCCCATAGCCGTGTACACCAAGAATATAAATGGAACCTAATATACTTAGAAGATACACAACTTTGTATTAAGCTTTGGCTTAATATGGAAGAAAAAGTATCAAATAAATAAAGACATAGCCCTTTTACTGTAATTGTGAATCAAGAGCACATCAAACTCCAACCAAAAAAACCCAGGTTCATTGTGACCCTTTTCATACCATTAAGGAAAGAAACAATTACAGTATTTTTGTCCTTCTTCTGAACATTAAGTTCCATAAAACTGTTCTACTGATTCACACACTGACATAGGATACCCTTTATTCTCTTTGTACTGTGTGTGTTGCACTACCACCAGATGTTACAGAGGTGCTGATACTAAACATACAGCCAAGCTATTACAGTTGGTATTTAGAAAGATGCACATCCTACCTCCTCACCACTTTCACTTTTCACAACTTGCTGTGCCTTCATAACTTTGGTTGATGCTATTGCTGTTGCCAGTGCCTAAAAGTATACAGAAAAAAACAAGAGCTCAGTGCAACAGAATGCAGTAATGTCAGGATCTGGAGGATGACCAGGAACTTACCTCTGCTTTTAAGTCTGAGCGAATTCGGACCACACACCTTTGAACAGCCATTTGAAAGGTAAAACTAATAACACCTTTAATTTTCAACAAGGCTTCTTCACAAAGATTCCGTCGAGACTGAAAAACAAACAACAATCCCACAACTAAAGTCCTTTTGTAATACACCAAGTGAAAATGCTCACAATTGTTAAGGTATTCCTGTACGTCTCAAGGCACATGGTTACAGAACCACAGTTTTGTAACAGCAAAACTAAGACTTACATTTTAGTGCACAAATATTAGACTCTCTTGCCACCAAAAGTAAAAAAATTGCTTACACTTTAGAAGTCCAAGAAGGATGGAATCAACTGTAAATAATTAGAGAAAAGTGCTGAAAAGCAAAGAATGTTTTTCTCCGTATGATCAGCTAAAACAGTCCCCTCTGGTTAAGTTCTGATTGACTGAAGTGCTCATTGATGAATAGTTAGTGTTTAAGTTGCTATTTATCAGGCACCTTGGCTCAACACTGACTGAATGCATCAAAGCAGCTGTTGTATTTTTCAGCTGCTTCATCTGTGGCAGCTCACAGATATCATGGCACAGCATAAGCTTAATTCTTATTTCAAAGGGAAAATATTTGGTTGATAACCCACAGAATGTTATGTTTAAAGCAAGTGACACTGCCTGTGCTGTAATATTACCTTGACCTGTACTAGTTGCAACTGTTACAATACCTTAGAACATTCTATTTTTTCCTTTTATTATTGGTATAAGATGACTGTAACAAAAGTATTTAAAATATTGGAGAGACTGCTAGCACATAAGGGGATAAAAGAGACACACTGTACCAGAAATAAACTGATAACCTTTACACAGGTTTAAAATAATGATTTATTTAACTTCTACTGCAAGTTTCTGCAAGGTTTTATATAATTAGTTATTTCAAAGCATATTTGCATTAGTTACCAGATAATCACTGGTCAGCATTTAGGATAACTCCATGCACAACAAGCAAATTATAGTCTTTTAATCTCTGGAAGAACCAACTGAAGCAGTTTGGGGTTTTTTTAGCAGTTAGCATGTATATTGAAATAATTCATGAAAGTTTATGTAGTGAAATAATTAACACACCTTTTCTATACAAAGAAAATATTTGATGCAAAGATGGCAGGTTGCCTTACACAAGTGAAAGTTGGAACTACTTCTGGACACAAGAAGCCAAACATTCATAGCTTCTTAGCCTAAACGAATAATTTATGCTTACACGATTGTATGGCAATTCTGTGACAGAATCTGGCTTTTTACTCTAAGATCCCAGGTAAATCTCAGACACCTCAGTTTAATTTGAAATGAGGCTTTCAGTGACCAGATAACTGGTGAATCATTTCTTAAGGACAAAACTTACTAAGGTCCACATAAACTCCTTAAAAAGCTGGCAGCTGTCAAGCCATGCTGCAGAGACACGCTTTGCAAAAGACGTTTAACTACAGCAGATAGCTGCAAACCCCAGCAATACACAGGTAGATTCCTGAAGCGTGGGTACAAGGTACAACAGGCAAAATGTAGGTTATTTCCTTCCACAGCAAACCCTAACAAACACTACTAAGATGTTAGGGCATGCCACAAACTGCTGAATTGTTACCTCATTTTTTATCTTTTTTTAACATTTTTAGTAATTATGACCAAATTTGATAATTAGATCTTAAAAACAAAAAATCTGACTCCACACTAAAGGACCTTTCCTCTATCTTCCTAAAACAATCAATATCTACTATTTGAGGTTTCAAAATCCAAAAGCATTTGTAGGATCTGCAATAATTCCTAACAGCAGCTTCTTGTTACAAATGTAAATGACTGAGAACACCATGTCTACAGCTCTGTGTTTGCTCACTATGCCTTTTAATAGTCATACATGCCACTTAATATTCTTTGCTAGTTAAGTCAGGAATAACCTATTCAATGAAAGTAACCTGCCTTTGTTGCTCACATCGTTCACCATCCTCCCAGTCCTACCTTATAGTGACATTAAAATCAGCATTAAAGAGAAGTTTAACTGCTGGGTGAGCACCTGGAGTATCACTAACATTTGTACACCAGCCATCTCAGCCAGTGCACAGCCAGATTTTTCTTTAACAATGAGCTAGGAAAACATGCTGGTCTACCTGCAGTTTTTCTCTCTGCAGATGAATACCTAAATACCCTGTCCTTTTTCTCAATACCTCTGCCTCAGCATTGAAGAGAGAAAACTCCACAAATCTCCCAAAGTTGCACTTGTCAAAGAACACAAAGAAACACTTTTAAGATAGAATCAGACTACAGGCAAAATATCTAAACTCACATAGTAAAAATAGTTGAAATTTCTTGCTTGGAGATACCTGTGAACAAACAAATCAACTACAAGCTTAAAAACAACAACTGATGGAACTGAACTAAATAAACTTCACAGAGCACAAAAGCCAATGGTGTTGACAAAGCACTGCCTTTCTAGATAGAGCAAGTGCTGGAAGGACAAAAGTGTAAAAATATTTACTTTGTATAAAGTGAGCTAGAGCAGCATGTTATTTCTAAAGGAATTAGCTGTGGTCTTATGAAAACAGTACAGTGGGGATGCTGTTGATAAACTGAGCCTGTGGACACGCTTACTTGGCAAAATGTAAAGCAACAAAGCAAAGGATCAGGTTTGATCATTTAAAACGGGTACAGAACTGAAAGATACAGAGTCCGGAGGGCACTTGTGGATAACATGCTTAAGCAGCCTACATGCTGTTTGGCAGCCGTAAAAAGGCGAACATGGCCCTGGGGTGTTATCTACAGGGGTACGGTAGATAAATCCGTAGAAGTTATTCTGACATTACATAAAGACTCAGTGAGACCTCATTAACTCAAATGCCATTCTGGTCACTACAGCAGAAGAGATCTCACAGACAATGAAAAGATGTATCAAAACCAACTCAACAAAAATACAGCATTTCTAAATTAAGAGTAACAAAAAAAACCCCACAGTGTCTGAAATCTCAGGTAACTAAGAGAAAACTTTTTTTAGATTAACACACTGATACAACCACAAGATACCTGTGAGCGAAAATGCTGAAGGCACCTTGTTTATTCCATTCTTTCTTGAAAAAGGAAAGAAAATTAGGAGAGGTAGAAACAAAATAGATTTTTAGAGTAATTAAAAAAAAATCAAGAAAATTGCCTTAAAACATCTTTAGATATTCTGAGTAAGCTCAATTTATGCTTGATTTTATACATATCTCATGATTCAAAATATGATCCACAGAAATTGCCGACAAGTGATGATGCCACACAAGTAGCCCAAGTACCTTATTTCTGTGGGCAAAACACATCTCAGTACAGCATGCCTTATTTACATGAGCTCTGCAAGGTTTCCTTACCGAATCATCAAGGCCATCTATATGCAAAACCACTGTCTTGGCACGCTTATTTGTGCTGCCAAGGAAAAACTGTGCTTTCCGCCGACGATAATTCATCTCATTCACATTGTCCATGTCTGACATGTTGGAAGACTGAAGGATATCATAGACTTCAGAAGCCAGAAGTTTAGTCTCTCCTGGTGTAGTGGTCCTTCAAAAAAAAAAAAAAAAAAAAAAAAAAAAGGATTAAGATTTTTAAGTATTTTTACATTAGAACTCCAAACAGCTGTTGATTACATCCTTGTAACTGGAATACTCCCTGTCCTACAGTCAAGATATAGCAAAAATGCTAAAAGAGGAGAGCAGAAATTGGGCAAAACTATTTTCTTTCCCATACTCCAACTTTTATGTCAATTTGTTAATTTCGAGACCATTATAAACAACTCTGTTCTCAAACAACATGAATACAGTTCACATCAGTTTGACATCTAGAAACCAAGCATGGCAGTAGAAGGTCAGTCCATTGTGGTTACTTTGTCTTGAGCTTTATTTTTTTAAAACACAAATTCTCCAATTGCCTTCTGACACGTTTTGTTTCCCACTTTCCTTGCTACACTATAAAATAATTTCTCTGTAGAACTGTAATCTTTCCAAATGTTTTGTTCTCCAAATTTACCAAGCATCAACAGCACAGCAGAAACACAAACTTTCTTAAAGAATCCAAAGGTTATTTCTGATTAGATTAAAATTTATGGTATGAACTATAGGATAGTTTTTTCTTTACACATAGAAAAAAACGTAGATAATAGGCCAAGTATATATTAAATTCTTATGATTAATTAAAACTAATTTTAATAAGGTACTAATATAAATCTGTTGTCCAAATTCAGCCCTGTTTTAATTATGCCAGTGATTTAAAGCTTTGTGCAGAAATGAAATATTACCACATCAACTTGCAATTAATCTTAAAATGATGAATGACAGCTTTGCTGCTTTGTTTAGCAAACACGAAGTAAGTAACAAGTACCTTTAGATTTATTTTTTTCTATTTGACTTCCTTAATTACCAGACATTAAGCACATTTTCCATCCTACCATATGGACAAGAGAGAACACTGAAGTAAGCATGTTAGGAGTTCTTGCCTTGTGGGGGTCTCAGCTAGCCTTTTTTTTTTTTTTTTTTCCTCTGCACCTTGTTTTGAACAGCACCCATTTGTAGAGGAAAAACATGAGTTCTTGCGATAATTCAGTACATTAGTAGCATTCCAAGAGAAAAAAGAAAAGGAAAAAAAAAGAAAAAAGAAAACAAAAAGTGGTAATAAGCAAAACAACCAAGACCTAAAAAAGGAAAGTATTTCAGCATATGTTCAACTTTAAATACAAACTTACGTTCTGCTTTCTTATAGTGAAAAAAATGCTTATGTTAATTCACAGAAATAAGTGCTGAGAACTCACAAATATTTCAACTTCATTCTTCCATAATTCATTAGACACAGTAATAGGACAGATGATAAAGCCATGCAAGCTAACGTCTTGAAGTAGTAATAAATAAGCTTCTGCAAAAATGACATCTTATCAAGATACTAAGAAATTAATCCACCTGTTAGTTTTGGCAAATTCTTTCACCAACAATCCTGTCCATATCAAGTGGTTTACAATGGAGGACTTTTGCTTTTTGGTAAGTTTAAATTCAGCTCACTAAGCATACTGTTGAAAGAGTCATTATCCCAACTACAACACCCACTATGCTGCTATGCTGTTGGTTTTTGCCTGAATACAATTGTATTATTGCATCACAGAGTTTAAAAAAAAAGCAGAAAGACAAATGAGAAATAAAGTATACTTGATATTTGCCATTTTATATATATATATATGCATATATATATACATACCTACACAAAAGAGAATTTAAAGTTGTCAATATGTCAGCAAATATAAGATATTTAAATGCCTATAAGTAAAAAATCAACAGTGATTTTCACACACATTTTGTTCTCCTAACATTAGTTGCTATAGTTCTTGGAAAACTAATGACCTTATATTAAATGTACTGTTGAAACAACCTGTTCATTTGAAATATTTGAAAAATTAATACAGTTATTCTAAAATCTTCCTAAAACAAGACTATACAGGTCAATGCTCTGTGTACACACACACACTCTTAAACAAGCTACTCATATAATTTCCTGTATTTTTCCAAACAGAGGATTACTATTACCTACCACTAAGTTACAGATGATGAATCCAGTTACCACTATGCTTTAAAAAGAAGCCCAAATGCAAGACTTTAATCTTATATAAAGAGAATCTGTAACAAGCAACTGACTGTGTAATAAAAAGAAAATTTTTTTATGATGGCAATGAAACACTGGAACAGGTTGCCCACAGAGGTGGTAGTTGCCTCATCCCTAGAAATGTTCAAAGATGTTGGACAGAGCTCTGATCGACTTGACATCCCTGCTCATTGCAGAGAGGCTGGACTAAACAACCCCTACAGGTCCCATAGGGATTCATATCCTAAGATAATTCTATCACCTTTAAGGGGGAGGAAAAAAAAAAGAAGAAAAAAAAAAATCTATCTGGAATTAAGTATAATAAACCCTCTCTATTGCAAAAGCACAGTGATATTCAATGCTGACTCTGTTTCTTTATACACTATATTGGTAATAAAAAGATAAATACAGTGAATCTACATGTAAAATTGAACCATAGAACAGTGGAAGTTTAAAAAAAACCCACAAGGATAACACATAGGCTGTGGTTTTGTTGCCCAAAATGAGAAAAAAATGCAACTTTAAAAGAAGAGGGTACGGACATGGGCCCTCCCAGCACCTGTGCATCAGAATTTTCAGATACCACTGCCCAGTGCTGTCTGACCCAGCCTCCTGCCATCAGCAGAGCAGCGCAAGGGAACTCTTTCTCCCATTCCCATTCTCACTCCAGTATAGCACTTTATTTACCCCTGAAAGTGCAGGTACATACTATAAAGTCAATAGGCAGTTAGAGATTGTTTGAGAACAATCAATCACTGGAACAGCCTCACCAGGGACATGGCAGAGTTCCCACTGCTGGAGGTTTTCAAGATACAATTGGACAGGGCATGAGAGAGTCTCACCTAGGTTCCCTTTTGTAGGAAGAGTTGAAGTAGATGATCTTTTGGCATCCCTTCCAACCTGGGCTGTTCTGTGATTCTGTGACTAACGTTCTCCTACCCTGCTAGGGAAATGGTAGTATCTAGCTAGAGCAAAGTTGGCAAGAATTGATTACCATCTCTTTCAGAGGCAGTAATATCTTACATTACTTCAGCAACATTCAGAAGATGCCTGTCAGAGACCCAACCCTTTAGTTTTCACTGTCTTCTTGAATTCCTGTCATCCTAGATTGCTGCCTGTCCTTCTATCATGTTCACCCAAGGCTGGCTGTAAAAGTAGTATGAACACAGAATCCAAGTGACATGTGCTGTATCTGTCAGAAGAGGATACAAGAAATAGTTCTCATTTGCTTCACAATTAAAAATAACTTCGTAAACATGGTCCAAGTGCTGCAAGGGTTTTATTAACATAAAAAACATTTTTTAAAGTTTTAGCTAAACTTAAAGGACCCCAAAACCTACTGACTACAACTCCAAAGATGCCTGTGATGTAGGTTGAGTATGGATGCTTGGAAAGAATGCGTAAGCAGCATACAGCATTATGGTTGTACAACCAGTATGTGACTTAAGTATACACAGAGCATCATATATGATAATATTGAAGGGCCAACAATCTTCCCAGCTTTGCTGCATCCGATGCAAAAGTAACACAGAAACTTAGTTTCTCCCTTTAGAAGACGCACAAAATATGAGAAGGACTAATGTAGTGGATTTTCTCCTTTTAGAGAAGGACAAGGCAAATATATTTATAAATCATAGAATCATAGAATCGATTGGGTTGGAAAAGTCCAACCCTTGGTCCAACTTCAGTCCGTTTACTAGATCATGGCACTAAGTGCCATGTCCAATCTCAGTTTAAAAACCTCCAGGGATGGTGAATCCACCACCACCCTGGGCAGGCCATTCCAATGCCTGAGCACTCTCTCTGTAAAGAATTTCTTTCTAATATCATGTTACACATATGGGGGTGGGTGTGTGTGTAAAAGATCACCTTATCCCTTCTAAAGCAAGTATGCATACTTTTTAAAATAAACACATGCACATACATGTACATTACAGACACACTCCTATATCAGAGGAAAGAGATGCAACCATAACCCTGCTCAAAGTACAGCAGAGCACAAGCACAGAAGCCATTACAAGTGCATTTCCGTAGAGGCACACATTGCACTCTAAAGACACATTAGCCAAACAGTAACAAACATCCTGTAACATCTTTCATTAGAGTGTTTCTACTGACTTTATAATCTTGAGACAGGAGGTTTTCAAATAAAAAAGGGAATTTTTCTTTACCCAAAGACTATATTACATCCCGGATTCTATCAAAACAAGATTTGCATCATTTAATTCCAAAAGTCTCACTTCCACAGTGATTCTGCTTTTGGATGTACTTGCTTAGTTTGTCCACTACCCACGATAAGATAAAGTAATTACCCATCCATGAAATTTCAAGGCTCTTGATAATCTTTGAACCCCTAAGAAGGTGATGAAACAAATCTGGAAACCATTTCTTCCAAGTACATGAAGGACAAGAAGGCAACCAGGAAGGGTGAGCCTGGATTCACAAAGAGGAAATCATGTGTGACCACCCTGAGAGCCTTCACAATGAAGTGACTGGTTTATCAGGATGGGACAGCAAACAGATAGTCTTTTGACATAGCCTCCTACATAATCCTCACAGAAAAGCTGATGAAGATGGACTGGCTGAACAGATTGCAAAGTAGACTGAAAACTGTCTAGATGGGCAGACCCAGAAGGTGGTGATCAAAGCCAGGAAATCCAGCTGGAGGTCAATATCTAGCAATGTACATCATAGGTCAACACCAGGTCCAATTCTGTTCAATATCTTCATTAACAATCTCCACAACAGGACAGAGTGGACTCTTAGCAAGTCTGCAGATGACACAAAACAGGAAGGAAGCATAGCATATCAGCTACATGGTTGTGCCAGAGGGCCCTCAACAGACTGGAAGAATGGACTGACAGGAACATCATTATGTCCAGCAAGGGAAAGTGTAAAGTCTTGCACCTAGCAAGGAATAGCCTCAGGCATCAGCTGAAGTCAGACACAATCTCAGGATGACCATATGGAAAGTAGCTTTGCAAAGAACCTGGGGGCCCTGGTGGGCACATGACATGCCCTTGCAGCAAAGTAGGTTACTGGTATCGTGGACTGCACTAGGAAGAGTGCTGCCAGCAGGTGAAGGGAGGTGATCCTGCCCCTTTAGAAAGCACTGGTGAGGCCTCATCTGGAGTGCTGTGTCCAGCTCTGGGTTCTCCAGTACACAAGATATATGAACGTGCTGCAGAGTCCAATAAAGGGTCAAGAACATGTTTAGGGGCTGATGAGAGAGGGGTGAGAGCTAAGCTGGGATTGTTCACTCTAGAAAAGGCTCAAGGGGGATCTTATCAATGTATATAACTACCTGAAGAGAAGATGCAAAGAGGACAGAGCCAGGCTCTTTTCAGTGGTGCCCAGTGCCAGGACAAGAGGCAGCAGTACAAACTGAAAAATCAGAAACCACTTTTTCACTGTGGAGGTGACTAAGCACTGACAGAAGCTGTCCAGACAGGTTGTAGAGTCTCCACTCTCGGAGATATTCAAAAGCTGCCTGGACATGGTTTTGGGCAATGTGGTTTAGGGGACTGCCTGAGTAGAGCAGTTGTACCAGATGACCTGAAGAGGTCATTTCCAACTCGAACCCCTCTGTGAGTCTGTGAACACATACTAAGAAGTCATTCAGTAAATTCAAGGAGCAATGTACATGGAGCACATCCATTTTTACCTACTGATGGATATCTAATTTTTCAGGTTAAGAGTATTTCAGAAGACAAAATTTTGCTTTACATTAAAGCCTATTTAATTTTCCAGGCAACTATTTTCCTTATACATTGTCTTCCAAAGAGTTCTGCGTGACAGCTTACATAACTCTTAACACATCTGACAATAAGACTGATTTCAGAAATTTCCTGCTCCCATATTTAGACTTACAGTTCACTGATCAGTCCTAAATTGTTTTATCTTAAGGCAACACGAACTAAAGGCAAGACTAGATGCAAAAAGGAAGGCTTCACTCTCAAAGTCATTATTGGGTTTCAACTGGCATTCCAGATGTTTTCATATTCACAGGATCATCATAGAATGGTTTGGGTTGGAAGGAGACCTTGAAGATCATCTCGTTACAATCCCGCTGCTGTGGGCAGGGACACCTTCAGCTAGACCAGGTAGTTCAGAGCCCCATCCAACCTGGCCTTGAACACCTCCAGGGATGGGGCAACCTGTTCCACCTTAGCTTATAGCAAGATCATACTACACACAGTCATGAAGGAAAAGCTATTTGAGATTATTACATCTTATAATAACAATTTAGAAACTTTTAATACAAAACTCAAAACCCCAATAATTCACTGGTTCAAACATGACATTTGATTCTAGGAAAACACTGCTCCCAGTTTTCTCTCTCAAAATATATAATTGCTTTGCTGTTCTACTTAGCACAATAATTGTATTGAGTAAATTTAGTATAAAGCCAAAAATGAGATCTCACAGGCATACCAAAGAAATACTTTAATCTCAAGTAATGTCACAACATAGATCAAAATGTCAATATATACAAGCTTACTCAGGAGTTTACATTTTTACTCTCTTAACCAAATCTGATGTAGTTCAAGAGTTTAATTTGTAATCTAGGGACCAATCTCAGTCTCGTGCCAGGGAAAATCTTTTTCCCCAGGGTTGCTCAGGAATAAGAGAACCAACAACAAACCATTCTCAACTAGAATGGGGCATCACTTACAACTCAGTGTTGACCTGTCAGTCTGTTCTGTGCAGGGCCAAGAGCTGGACTCAATGATCTTTGTGGGTCCCTTCCAACTCAGGATATTCTGTGATTCTCAGGATACATGGAGAAGTGCTACAGCTTATCCCCTGTAAAAGGCTGAGAAACCTCTGTGAGAAGAGGGCAACCAGAGATAGACTCTGTCACAGAACTCTGTTAAGATCCAAGCAAGAAAAATTATATACAGGAATAGTAAATATGCAGTACACCACTTATGTAATAGACACTTTCACATACAAAGTGTCTGTACTATATATATTTTCAGTGGGCACAGCCCCATAAGTGAGGGGGCATGACACACAGCCTTACAATTCATGGAGAAAGCCTGTGGTATAGATCTCAAACTTTTAAAGTCAATCCAGGTAAAATTTCTTCTATTGACAGCTCCAGGATTTTACACAGTAATGGAAAGTAGTACCTTACAGAACAGATCTTTAAAAATATTCCACTGCACAATACAGTCTAACAAACATGAAGAGTTTGAAGAAGAGAAACTTCTTCATTATTAAAGTTAAGGCCCCAGTAATTGGCAAGACCTCAGCTGGACCCTACTCATAAATGAAAAGTAAAAACAACACTCGGATTTAACTTAGTATTTCACAGAAAATTCTTAAATCAGTGAATGCAACAAAGGACCAAATGCATTCTTTTTCCTTAAACTACTAATTTGAAAGACTCCATTTACAGAATGATCTAAGCGCCTTTCCAAAAAGTTTGAGAAAATTTACAGTCACATAGAAGCAGATATTTTCACTTGATCCCAATCCTTCTCATACATGTGAACACTGCCCTATATGGCAGAGCAGTCTACAACTTCCTCTTGAAAGGAAGAGGAAGGCAGGCACTGATCTCTTCTCTGTGGTGACCAGTGACAGGACCAGAGGGAATGTCCTGATGTTTTGCCAGGGGAGGTTTAGGTTGGATTTTGGAAAAAGGTTCTTCACCCAGAGGGTGGTTGGGCACTGGAACAGGCTCCTCAGGGAAGTGGTCACAGCACAAAGCCTGACAGAGTTCAAGAAGCATTTGGATGATACTCTCAGGCACATGGTGTGACTCTTTGGGATGGTCCTGTGCAGGGCCAGGAGTTGGATTTGATCCCCTTCCAACTCAGCATATTCTGTGATTCTGTAATATTTTTCCCCAGGATCCTAAGTAGTGATATTTTCAACCATCATTTTATTTCCATAATGATCTTCATTCGCTGCAATAAATGTAATATCCCATATGACAAAAAAAGCATACGTAAGAATTTCATGGATTGGCATCAGTTCTATCCAAATACACTGCTGGGCAAATGCATGTGAATTAGAACACTTGAAGCATGTACATGGTAGAGAGTTATCATATAATTACAGTTATAAATGGCTAACAAATGGATAAATCAACCAAAATCA
>VYXB01008607.1:646027-667081 GCA_013397135.1 Pachyramphus minor
CACCAACCAAAATCACCAACCATGCATTAAGATCACTGATGTATTTGTTTCCAGGTGACCAATTTCTTTTGGAGCCCATTCTTCCTCTACTTAAATACAGGAATTGCCTCCAGCGACAACTAAAGGGAGCAGTAAGCTGCACAGAGTTGCTACATTCTGTAAGGGGTAGGAAACCACTAGTCCTTTATTTTAGAACTAAGACACAGTGATTGACATGGTTTTGATAAAAATGTTGAGCATGAATGACAAGCCTAAAGAAAGAGCATGGTATTAGAGAAAAAGCAATCTGTTTCAAGACAGTTATCCGATCTAGCTGTTTTTCTGGCTGTTCTGCTCCAGTGCCAGGGCAAAATTCTTTCCTACCTCTAAGAATGCTGCTCTTTCTTGTAAGCTTTTAGTACATCCCATCATACAGTGGGATCACTCACAAGCACGGCTGCTTCCCTGACTCATTCCAGGCAATGGGAACATCATTTGAAAACAACTTGAAGGGCCACATTACATTGCACACCTTCTCAGAGTCCCTGTACGGCGCTATTGCTATGCCACACTTTACAGTGCACATCAGTTCCCTCCAGCTCCAAAACACAAAGATCAGATAATATTACAGAGCAGCTGACAAAAATGATCATCACCTGCTTTCTTAAAAGAAAGAAGTCAAAATCCTAAAGCATACAGGCAGTAGGATCCTTCTGTTGGCCAACAACAATGTATCAAGCATAGCAGTGGGTTAATAACAGGAAAAAACAATTTGTACCAGTAGAAGAGGAGAAACAAGAGAACCTGTAGGACTGGGCAACTTTTAAGTGACAGAATAAGCAGCAGCATATGGAACTCCAAATCCCAAGACCAAGCAGGTGGACTGCTCAATGGACCTATGTACAGCCTGAGTGCAGTTGTTATAGGTGACTGCGCTCCAGTGGCATCAGCTATTTGCTTCAAGGAAAACACACCACAGAAACAAGGCAAGGTCAGGCAGATTTTCCTAGAATGCTCTCTGGAACTGCAAGATGCCTGCCCCTTGGCAAGTCTTCCAGACTCTACTTACACTAGTGGCTGTGACAATTTGACCAGGAGACACTAAACTAAAAAGCTCGTAATGGCACAAAGAAACCTGATGTCATAAGGTTGGTTTTATACTAAACAAGACATATCTTACTGAAATTCGGAGTGAGGATTGGATTCCCAGTGCCACCTACAGCTCACTTTCCATCATATGGTTACTGACCTTGAAAATGTACAGAAACCCCATGTAAATGCTGGGTTTCAGAAGACTGCTGAAAACGGAGGGGGGAAAAAAAAAATCAAGCCTAAATAATATTAAATATGAATTGCAAATACGAGTAAAATCACAGTACAGTCCCATTGACTGCTGTAAAACCAGTGACTGTGATACAAACTTAAACATTTGGCAAATGGAGTAATTATCATACTTAGAACATTGCCCTGATTCATTCCATTGTCTTCTGATCACAAGAAGGGAAGGAACTTTCAAGAATAGGATAACAAATTTGAACATATGCCATATGCTTAACCCAGCTATTCATCCAATTTTGTTTAACTCTTGCTATTTATACACTAAATGGAAAATCAACTTTTAATCTTCCACAGCTTGGTATCTACCATATGGACATACTCTCCATCTAAAAAAAAAAAAAAAAAACAAAAAAAAAATCAGGGCCTGTTACTCAACTAAACTCAAAAGGCTTCATAGTAGCATTTGCTAGACAAGAGTTTGCATAACAGACACAAACTCCATACTGCATTTCACAGTAGCTAATTCTAACATCTTGCCTGCTAATGAACAGTAATAATTTCATGGATTTATCTGGCAGAAATCATGTTTATTATATGGCTACAACAAATCACATCCGGGTTAAAAAAAAAATAAAACTTCTTAAGGGTAACTGCTGCCTCTGATCCTTTACAGTGAAAGACTCAAGATGCTGTCATTAAAAAGCCAATCCTTCCCAGGAATAATGCTGTAGCAACCAGGTAGGAGTATCAGTAGTGCTGAGATGAGGCTTGGTACTGAAGCATTTTATTTGAGTACATGAAGTACTCAAACATCTTGAAGGAAGCCAAGTATCACTGTCTAGTGTTATCAGTATGCTAACAGCAATAAGTACATAATACAACAATAGACGATTATACTATATAATTATCTAGAAAATCCATTTATATTTTTTAAAACCCCCCACCATTTATTTTAACTTTGAGAAGTATGCTACATGTGATTATTTCCCTGAAAACAACTAAAAAACCCCAACCAACCAAACAAAAATAAAACAAACAAAAACTACAAAAACACAACAAACAAACAAAAAACCCCACCAAAAACTGTTTCCAAAATTACAGAAAAAGCCCTCCCTAAAAAAACCCTGTATGAATAATACGAATCAAACTACAGCACCAACCCGTCCCAGAGATAAAAAAATGCAGGTTTAATCTATGTAGGCATATCTACCTGTAAGCTTTGTATTTGACTAATTTGCTAATATAGTTAATATCTACTCAGCAGAGACTTGAAGTAGGTAACTATTTCAGCATCTTGTTTTACTACTCTTCAACTACTTATTTATTAGCAAGGGACTTTTTTTTTATTATTATTATTTAAGTAAGCCACTATTAGTGGCTTCACTTCTAGCTAAAGGGACTGTGCCACGCAAAATAGTTTGAAGCATATACCAAGGTTTAAAAACAACATTGTGGGAACTTGAGGTACTGTACAAATACAGAATGTGCTAACAATTTTAATTTGCTCCAAGTTATTAGATCGGACTTCCTACATGCAAAATTCAACGGAAATCTTGCTGAAAGATATTGTAGCAGGTACTGCTAAACAAAGTATCAAAACACATTCCTGGATAGAAATACATCTAACTCAGAATAACATATTCACTTTGCACTAGTTGTTCTAGAGTAAAATTCACTTTTTTTCGAAATAACAGTTCTATTCAGAAACTGCTAATGAAGACTGTTTCATCATTAATTTTTTAGGCATTTCCCTTTGTAGCATTTACCACCTCTAATGCTCATGTGAAACTATGTAGAAATAGAAGGGTAACACAGACACGGTTTATTAAAAAAAGAATCTGCAATTTTTTGGGGATTCTTACCAAAAAACCAGGGACAAACATCATCTGGGGATAAATTCACTGTAAACCAAATACAGACAAATGACACTGGCAAGGAAAGATGAGAAACTTCACAGTGTTATTTATCAACTTCCCTTTCATAAATGAATGGCTCCAGCCTACAATACAGTCAATCCACATTGCACTAATATTAAATATTCACAACAGAACTTGCTACTTTTACTTCAATGTTTCTTAATCCTTAACCTTTGTAAGCTGTCTGCAAAAGTCAGTATATGGAAGAACCTACCTAAGCACTGTTCTTGTAAATGCAATAGTAACCACTGAAGGTCACTGTATTCCTAAAATGCATTTGACACCAGCTGACAATGAGGTTTATCGAGTGTTAAAGGCATCCTGCATTGCCATTACTAATCCTGACTCTTCTGCCAACCCACTTAAATCTCTCCCCTTCCCCTTCCCAGCACAGAATTCCACCACAAAAAGAAAAGACAGCTGTTTTTTGGCACACCATGTCAGGTGGATCTTCAGTCACTAAGTTCAGCTTTATAGTATTTTATCCTACCCTACAGTAAATACTAATTTGGATTCTATTACTTTAAACATATCATAACATTGTGTCTCACTCCCCCATCCACTTCATTTTTTATAATCATTTCTCAGAGCTCCATATTTGTTTTAATATAAGGTTTGCAGAAATAATAGGAAGTAAAAACACCTTAAACTTATATGGCTTTCTAAAATACTTAACTCCCTTCTCCAGTCAATTTCTAAATAAAGAAGCCAGCTAAGACATTGAGCACAAAACACCTTCAAACAGGTGTATTTTTACTGAATTTATTTTATATTTAACACACTCTTTTCAGTGTTTCAAAGTTCTTCAATTTTTTTATTCTGTAATACTCATTTCAATGTTTCTTGCCTACAATGAAAAGCAATTAGTTAATTTTTAGCTTCTCAACTGATTTTTTCCCCCATTTAAATAGAAAGCACGCAAAGCAATTAGGATTGCGGCTCTCTGTCAGAAAAGCAATGCCAGAATAATGCCTATTCACTCAGGAACGGGTACTGAAAATTCTTTTCCAGGTTTAGGTACCTATGACTTGGTAAAGTGGCTTTTCAATATAGTACATAAATCACCACTGTAGAATGTAGGCACTTTGATGCTTAGGTAACTACTTGTACTGCTTGTCATACTCTTAAGCCAGTCACCCTAAAACAGCTGCAGTCCATGATTTTGAAGAACTTGAAGATACTCTGTAAATCTTATGCTACGTAAAAACACTGCATTAATGACTACTTACTTTGTTACCTGTCAACTTCTTTACTTGAAATTTTTGAAATGCCAAAAAAATGAAACATATACTACAGGGACCAGAGAAACTGTTGAAATGCAGGCACTGCAGCATCGGAGAAAGCTCTGCATTAACTGCAAGTGCTGCACAGAAACCAGTAACAAGAGTTCTGCTACTCCATGGAGTGTGCAAATGCATTGAAGCAGCATACTTAAAGCTGAACTAGTCAAACTAGTATTGTAATGAACTGGTACACTAAAAAGTCTATGGATGCACAGTACCCAGATTAAATTGATACAGATGTCAGATGATGAAAAGCCACACAACCAACAGTCCTGATACAGATGCCAGACAACAAGTGGAGAGTTTTATGGTTAAAGTAGTAGTTTGGAAAGCAAAAAGTGGAACTAAACTGCATTTCTGACTGCAGTGAAAGACACTGTAATAGGAATTGCACACACATGTGTGTGTAAAGAGAAAAATAATAATATAAACACACAAAATCCAAAATTAGGGTTAACAAACACCTAATTGTGGAGTGTAGAAACAGTACTGATCATATAAAGCTCACTAAGCAAGTAAGTTGCATGCAAGTAGAAATGATGATTGTGGAATGTCTCTGACTACAGAGAAGTCCAAAATAAACAAGCAAAAAAAAACCCCAACAACTCCTTCCCACCTCTGCCCCCCAAACAACAAAAGTACATCTTGGAAGGTGCCTGTGCCCTACGTTTGGTCACACTTTCTTATTTTTCTCAGTGACCAATTCTATACACACAAACAAAACCAGTAAGCACATCCTAAATTGTACTCTCATAATAAATCTTTAGAACAGTTATTTACAAGACTGGTAATTTCTATTAACGCCTGCAAAATATAAACCCGTGGTAGTATTTCAACATGTAAATAACTAGTTACATTTGAGTTGTGGACAATCCAGTCCTGGACTACTCTTAAAAATTACATCCAAGCCTTTAAGCCCTATTTACTTACCTCACAACAACTGTAACATTCTCCTAGAAAGCCTATTAGACCATGACTGAAGTCTAGGTTACCACCAATACTGTAACACTAGGATTTTACACCATTTCATTAGGTAATGCTTTGTGTTTTATTTATTGTTCCATTTGTCCCCGTGCCTGCCCCTCTGTGTTGAGATCATGACTTCCTATATTGCTCATAACACTAAAATATACTACAGGATATAGACAAAATACAACTAATACACAAGAAAAAAAAAAAAAGGTCTTGGAACATGTTAAAACCAACTGCTGAACCATGATTAAGTCTGAATTCCTGTTAGTTTGCCATGACACACAAACAAAAAGAGCAAGAAGTTTTACATGCCTAAGTGACCAAAGTAGCCCACAACATTGAACCCTCTCTCCTGTCCCTTCACTGCTTTCCTAGATAGAACCTCTTCCAAATACCAGGAAGCTGTTTGACAGACAAAAGGAGCTTTCATTCACTTAGAACAAACAACGTGGTATATTTGAAGAGGACATACTGATTACATTTCCTAATTTTGCATTGCTTTGGGGTTTCTGTTTGTTTGGGGTTTTCGGGGGGTTTTGGGGGGGAGGATGCTTTCTCAAAAAGAACTTCCAGAAACAACCTATTTCCAAAACTTGTAAGATTTAGAAAACATACAATAAAAATTTTCTTCAAAGAAACTAGGGGTATCAAAGGGATAGGGGGATATTAAGCTGCTTTGCCTAACAATGCTGAATAAAACAGCCTGAGGCGTCCTCCTGCCTCGACCATCAACTATTAACAAGCACATTGCTACAACACTGAATAAATACACAGGAGCCCCAGACTGAGGAGATGCACCAGCAACCAGCGGCGGCGTTTTCTAGAAGCACTTACCTTATAACAGACAAAACATAAAGTCGGTAAAACAAGGAGGCCTGGGAAAGTAACAGGAAAGGAAAGGCCTGCCGGGAAAGTTAACATGGAATATACAGAGATGTGTGTATTATTATTGTTCCAGATGATACTGCAATTTGTAAATAATTTCTAAAACCAAAATTTTGGAACCTCTTGCTGACATGAATATTTAAGACCGAGGATAACCATATTTTTCTCCAAAAACACAACTTCTCAGTTCAGAATCACAAGTATGGTAGAGTCCAAAAATAATCATGCAACCGAATCACGCTTCCCATTACCCAATCTCAACTATTTCTCAATTTTGATGTGTTAAAATGAACCCACAAACCAAGGACTACAAAAACAACATGACTGATTCAGGTATAGAAAGATAAAATCTCTACAGTCTACAAAAAGCTATTTCCTTCTCTTTTACAGATCAGAATTTAGGTATTCCAATTAATAGCATAAATGCATTAGATGTGAAAAGTTCACAGAATTTTTTTTAGCTGTAGTTTCTCATAAAGTATTATCTTGAAGCTAGTTATATGGCAACATCCCTTTCATTATCAGATATCCCATAGTTTGCTTACTTGCTAATTAATATATGGCCTTTGCCTTGTCGTCTTTCCCCAACTATTCCTCCTTTCTCACAAAGGAGAAAAAGTAGTATGTCACACAACAACAACAAAGAAAAAGATTAAATTATTGTGATGCCATATCCCTACTATTTAAATTTCAGCAAACACTACCTGAAACACTAGGCTTTTGCTTTTTTTTTGCTAGACATCATAAATTCAAACTTTGCTGGTTTCAATGAATAATTAAATTTTCCAAAAGTGCAGGTAATTAAGACTACCAAAAATTAAAATTGAGTAAGAAGTCAGCAATTACAGACTGCATGTATTTTACCAGATCTGCAAGGGACTCTAATTAAACACATATTAATTGCCCTAATCTTCTTAGGCAAGTAATAAATTGGAAGAGCTGATTAATGCTCTGGATTTAGTTCAGCTTGTTAAATCTGACACCCTGGCAAAGGAAGACTATCTTGAAAAGCTCTTTTAGCTAAGTAATTGGAATTTTACTCTCAGTAATTTGCTGTCCCATAATAAGAGCTATTTAGTATATTGACTCTTCATCAGTGTTTTTTTTTTAAATACATACTGGTTATATTTAAACAGTGCCATTATGCTGCTCATAAAGATTATGAAAAATTATGAACTTTGACCTTTACTGTCCATCAAAAGTCACTTTCACTCTGAACACAAATTAGTATATTTCCTTGTAGGCTATAAATCCTAATTAAATTTTAATTCTAGAAGCTGCTAATAACATTTTAGAAAGTCCATATGGACACATTAAGTCCTCTATACAATTCATAAAGCCAGCAACTAAACCAGTTTTCAATATTAAATAACTGCTGATGACTGCTGGAATGCAATGAAACACCATTATCCAATGGGCTTCAATTTTTCCTCTCCTTTTTACCTACTCACATAAACACTTCTGCCCATACTGGTACTCAGTCACCTGACAAGGGAGCAAAACATTTTTGAAATAGCCATGAAGCAGTATCAGCCAGTAAAAAAAAAACAACAAATAGAGAGGTTTGGAAACCTGCAGGTGGGAATTTTAAAGGTTTGATTTATCTCCAGGTTGCTAACTCCTAGATTGTAAGATGGAAAGAAGCATGAAGTTTTACTTTAAAATAAGCAGATGTAGACTAACAGAAGAAAAAATCTCCCCTGCTAAGGAAAAAAGCAGCAACTGTAGAACAGGACATCAGAAACTTTCACATTTGAAAAATGTTTTGAAGTGTTCCACAGAACTTGAACAGCTTTTCATATGTCCTAGAAAACGTGGAAGTGTATGAAGCATCTCAGAAAGTCGTATGTGTTCTAAATCAAGTTTCAGCTCGGAAAAAAAGTTCTAAACATAACGATATCTCGTTGCCTTCAAGTTTTTATTCTGTACTCCTTAGAGCTGACATTTCATATTTCTCCTCTAGAACCTATAACCTCCAGTATCTTCATTTAAGATCTGTTACTCTTCTGTTAGCAAAAAGTAATACATCTCAAAAATCAGAATTGGGTTTGTTTGAATCTGTCCCTTATTCCTTAGGTGAAGTGTGGTATCAACTAAGGAGTCAGCCAGACATTCATTTTAAGCAGCAACACAATTTTCACAACTGACTATAATACTTATTATAAGCAAATACAAAAAAAGCTGATCAGATAATTGCTTACTTGCTAATAATACTATATTATATAATATACTCAGATAATACTAAAGGATGGGTAAGTCATGAAAGGAGATATTAGGGTACCTCAGAAAATTACTGTTAAACTTCGATGTCTCAAATAGTTCCTACCCATTCTTCACGATGCAGTACAATTTACTGCTTATGACTGAGGTCCCCAGCACAGGAAGAATGGTGACCTGTTAGAGAAGGTCCAGAGGGAAACATGAAGATAATTAAAAGGATGGAGCAGCTCTCCTACATGGAAAGGCTGAGAGAATTGGGTTTGTTTGGCCTGGAGAAGAGAAGGCTTTGGGGTGATCTAATTGCATTCTTCCAGTACCTAAAGGAAGCCTCCAAGGAAGATTTACAAGAGCATGTAGTGACAGGACAAGGGGGAACAGTTTCAAATTGAAATAGAATAGGTTTAGCTTGGATATTAGGGGAAAATTCTTTACTGTAAGGGTGAGGAGGTACTGCGACAGGTTGCCCAGAAGATCCCCCATCCCTGGAAGTGTTCAAGGCCAGGTTGGATAGGGCTCTGAGCAACTTGGTCTAATGGAAGGTGTCCCTGCCCATGGCATGGAACTAGACGAACTTTAAGGTCCCTTCCAAGCCAGGCCATTCCACGATTGGATAAACAGCTGGCACTCAATTTCAACTCTCATCATCAGTAGTCTTACGAAGGAAACAGTACTTTACCTTCGTGATTATGAGTTTAGTAAGTGCTATATTCTTTTTCCATTGGCTGTCTATTACTTGCACCAAAAGGGTTTGCACTTGTGCCTGAGGCTCCCATGTACCATTACAAGAAGTCATCAATAGCAAATCAATTCCAACTACTTTCCAGTTGACGGCATTGATCATTTTAAAGATCTGTTAGACTCATCAGCTGTAGGTAGGTTATGACAAGAAATTCCACATCGGAACTTGAGGTCTCTAATACAAAGACCTTCAAGGCTTATAAAGCAATACATGAAGAGAAAAGCCCTCAAATTTCAGGATTTCCATCACTGAAAGCAAAGGAGAACTGGAATTCTAAACAAACTCAACTTCCTAATGCAGTGTCAGTTTAGCACTGCCAAGCATCAACTTAAGTCTGAACTATGACAAATACTCAGTTTGTGACTTGTGTTTTGGTCCGAAAGATGCTGAGTTCTGTCTCGCTTGAGAGAACTAAGCAATAACTGGAAAAGCAGAATTCTGTCAGAAGCCCGTACCTTTTTTGTACAATTTGTTTGCATTTTTGTAACACATCACCCCCTCCCAAAAAAACCCAACTAAATCCCAAATTAAATTCTGGAAATAATAAAAATATTTTAGATATAGCAATTAGGTAAATACACTGATTCTGGAAGTATAAGTGAACACACAGTATGAAGTCATTAAGACCAGAGCAATTATTAGTCTTTAGTTTCAGTAGAGACAATATAATCTTCTAGTAAACTGAAATCATGTTAAATGCTAAAACCTACATTTTGTAAAGCAAATCACAGACTGTAGAGGCCTAGTTTTCTCCCCGACAGACTTTCTAACAAAACAAACCACAACCCCAAACCTTTGGTTTTTTGTGACAAGAATCATTTTACATCTATCTTCTAGGCACTTCTCAACCATCTTTCTCCATATTTCTGCAGGCAATACAAAACTTAACTTCAGCATTTCCTGTCAACATTAAAACCTAAAATCCTGACAAGCACATGACAAAGTCGTGTATTTGAAGATGCTATGTATTTAAATTTTCATGATATCACACTTTCCAAATGTTACAAGCATACAAATCAAACGTATGTTCTTACTCTTGCCAAAGAGCTTTCTAGAAAAAAAAAAAAATGTTGAAGAGATTTCCATAAAATTCTTCAACGTTTCCCAAGTAATATTTGTAAGTTGCAGAGACTGATAATTAACTACCATTCCCTTCTCAACAACTTCTTCTGGATGTCTCTGCACTCTAAAGACATAATCTATAATAATCTATAATCTATACTAAAATCTATACTAAAAGTTCTTCTGAAATACATGCCTCAGTTATTACCTAAACATTTCGGGTCTTATTGTTATTATAACTGTAGAAAGAAAAGGTTTCTCTATATTTTACCTTAATTATGCTTGTCCTTAACAAAAGGAGAAAACTGTAAGACTTAAATTTGTTTTCCCCCTCCAAACATCATATTCAAGACATCTACCATTTTACAAAGGTATCATATTATTCAAAAAAAAATTGGCAAATCTTCTGAGTTTTAGTCATTTCAGTCATTGTTCTTCTTAAGACATTTTTTTAAGTCTTTGTGTTTTGGGTAACTGGTGAATAACAAGATGATACTTAGGCATAATTCAGAATTCCATGCCAATACAAAATCTTAGTTTCAGCAGATTTAATGAAGTAAGGTAAACAGTTGTAATATATCCTAGATCATGTATCACACAGGACTTGTGTATAGACCAGAATCTTCCCTCCAGTTTTTCAGGTTCACACATATAGACAGGTAAAGTAGTGTCAGAAAGAGATACAACAATAATCCTGCAATATCTAATAACAATACTGAATCCTGGGCTGCATCAAAAGGAGCCAGCAGGTCAGAGGAGATGATTCTCCCCCTCTATTCTGCTCTTGTGAGACCCCCACCTGGAGTACAGCAAACAGTTCTGGTGTCCCCAACATAAGAAGCACATTGAACTGTTGGAGCAAGTCCAGAGGAGGGCCACAAAGTTGGTAGGAGGACTGGAGCACCTCCCTACAAAGACAGGCTGAGAAAGTTGGGGCTGTTCAGTCTGGAGAAGAGAAGGTTGCATGGAGACCTCTTAGCAACCTTCCAGTATCTGAAGGAGGCCTACAGGGAAGCAGGAGAGGGACTCTTCATCAGGAACTGTAGTGATAGGACAAGGAGAAGCGGGTATAAATTGAAAGAGGGGAAATTTAGGTTAGACTAAGNAGCAAACAGTTCTGGTGTCCCCAACATAAGAAGCACATTGAACTGTTGGAGCAAGTCCAGAGGAGGGCCACAAAGTTGGTAGGAGGACTGGAGCACCTCCCTACAAAGACAGGCTGAGAAAGTTGGGGCTGTTCACTCTGGAACTGGAAGGTTGCATGGAGACCTCATAGCAACCTTCCAGTATCTGAAGGAGGCCTACAGGGAAGCAGGAGAGGGACTCTTCATCAGGAACTGTAGTGATAGGACAAGGAGAAACAGGTATAAATTGAAAGAGGGGAAATTTAGGTTAGACTAAGAAGAAAATCTTTACTGTGAGGGTGGTTAGACACTGGAACAGCTTGCCCAGGGAGGTTGTGGATGCTCACCCCCCACCCTGACAGTGTTCAAACCCACCTGACACATTGTACAAAGATATCAGACACTACAAACCATATTAGCTTCTACTCCACCTGCAAGATGTTTCCTCGACAGAGAGCTGCAGATACATTACCTTCAAAAATACATAGAAAGAAATTCCCTTCCCAAAGGTTGGATTCAAAGAATAAATGTGGCAGATACCAAACAATTTCATTAAACACACCACTACAAGGCACCCTTTTACAATGATGAGAAGGATTATAAGAGCAACTAAAGGCAAGGGACAAAATTAGTTATCAGTAACAAGGCAAAGAAAACTCTTGTTTGCCAAATGACTTGCAAATTAAGATTTCTTGTAGATTGTGGTCTGACCACTTTGAAATACTGTAAAATGAAAACAATTAATTGCTTGTAGCCACATAATTTCAACAGGGAAGAATGAAATACGAGAAACACAGTCTACAAATTTATAGGCAAAGTTTCACTTTGCATCCGAAAGTTACACTGTTTGGACCCAACAACCCATCGTAAACTTACTTTTGTATTACATTCTGTAAGCTGAGCATCATACCCAATTCACTTTTCATTTTTTCTCTGTTGACACGGCACTCAGCCAAGTAGCGCAGAGCCTAAAAGAAAGAGGACCACAGCAAATCAGCAATACATCCAGTACGTTGTCAGTCATTTCTACTACTGCGCTTCTGCAAAACATTCACAATGGCACTTCTAGTGAGAAGAGAAAGAGTTTTATCTACTGTGAACATTAAAAAATTATTTTATTCTTATAAATATATAGAAAGCACAGAATTTCTAATCTATGAGAAAAGGCTGAGAGACTGGGTTTGCTTATACTGGCTAAGAGTCTAAGGGACAATCTAACAGCTGTCTACAACTACACAAGAAGCCTTTACACAGATGATCAAGCCCAACTTTCCTCTATAGCAGCAGACAATGCAACAAGGGGGAGCAGCCACAAATTGCAGCTTGGGAAGTTTAAATTCAGGTATTACAAAAATCTTTTTCCCTCTGAAGGTAGTACAACACTGGAACAAATGACCTAGTGGAACTGCAGAATTGACGAGACAAAGCTACAACTGACCTGATTTGAGTGCTGGTGACAGTCCCAATTCAAGCAGGAAGCTGAAGTGAATGACTTCCAGAAGTCCCTTCCAACAAACACTTATGTGACCTGAGATCTAAAGTAATTTTTATACATGATGCTTCTAATATAATTTCCATCATTTCTATCAGCTTCCCCCATACTAGAAAACTCAGCACCACCAAGTCTCTACTGCCCACAGAAAGAGGGCTACCACATGTGTAAGCTTTTGGAGATTAATTGCAATAGTCATCACACCATGAATAATCTGCCACTCTGGGAACAAGAATGCAAACAGCAGCAAGCTGCCTATCTTACCGTCACCTAAACTGGGTATTTACACTTATTTGTTGCCCGAAATTTTGTTTATTTGACTTTGAAGGTAGATTCTTTGCACAGTTTCACATTGCTGACCCTAACTGGCACCTGTATGTCTGTATAATCCTAACATAACACCCCCTTCCAGTTACAGTGTCAGTCCTTCTTTGCACGAGATATCTCTCTACAGTTTGTGCTGAAAAAGTTTTCTTAGAAAGAACTTCCAAAGGTGTTTTATTGATGCAGGTACAAGAACTGCACTTGCAAAATCCTGCAATACACAAATACAATGGTTTATAAAATGGGTTTTGTTATAGGTTTAGAAGCACACCGATTCTTTAAATATAGTCATATAATAGCTATGCTGCTCAGTAACTGCTTTAAAAATAACATGCTCCTTAATCCGTTCAGAAATAGAGAACTAATCACCTCAGGTGATTTTTTTCCAAGTCATCTTCAGCACATATTAGGTAAAATTCACAAGACCGTTTTATTGCCTTTTGAGAAACTCTGGCTATTGTCTGGCATGATAAAAACTTAAGAAGTGATTTTTGCTATTTCCTGATGTGGATCAGTATCAATATTTGCAGTCTATAAATGTTGTATATGCATTTATTATCTTACTTTTCAACTATGGGAAAATAGCTAAATAACAGCTCTGAACTAACTTGCATGCTATGAAAAGTATCCTTATTGGTGGAATAAGTTTCTCATTTTTATTAGTCTCTGGCAATTTGGTAAGGGTACAATCCAGATGGACAAAGAAAAACTTATTTCCTTAACAGCTGCTTTTTTTGAGTTAAAACACAGGCAGTCTCTTTTCCATCTGTTACATACTTTTACCACACAAATCTAACTTCCACTGAAATAACACCAAATACAAAGTCGTGGCACCAACTTAAGTGACCCAACTTTTCAACATAAGGAAGTTCCCATTCCCCCTGTCCCCCATGGGACATGCAAAGGTCTGAACCTTCCAAGAAGTGAGATCATTCACACTTATTAAATCCAGTATACTGAAAGCACAGGGAAGGTTACTGTTACTCAAGGTTACTCAACCAACATGTACCTACGTTACCTTTAAGGCTCACAAGTAAGGTCATCACAGTCAACAGGAATACCTCCACACTTCGATATAAAAGACACTGTTGTCAAATTTAATAACAAAAGGCATCTTTGATGGTTTAAGTGAAATTTTAAGGTAGTTTCTCAACTTTGGAGTCTTATTTTTTAAAATTTTGGTCCAAATTTAAGAGGAAAAGAAAGCAGTATTGCTCAGATTACTTCTGATCTTTTTAATTTAAATCACTCAAAACACTTAGCATTTGAAGTGTATCATAAAGAATTCCTGAAATCAAGATTAGAGAAAACTGTAGAAAATATATATCACTTCTTAATCAGACAGAAGAAGAGACTGAGTTGTAACTACACAGGGGAAGGAAAACTCTCCCTGAAAGATTCTATAACAAAGTTAAATAGGCAATTATTATGATTCATAGAGACTATTATAACTTCAGGTAGAGAAGTCCCAGAACAGCATAATAAGAAATTGAAAATCAGTGCTGTATATCCCTTTATAAGATATAAACTTGATGAAAGATCATTACATTTAATGATTCCCATCCAAACGGAAGCACCTTTTGACTAATGCGATGACTAGAAAAACAAAACCAAAAGACTTTTCAGAATAGAAAAATACAAAACATGAAATCTAAAAAGTTATCAGTGAAGATATTAAAAGCTTCAGAACCTAAGCAGTTCAAGAACACATGAACACAAGGAGTCTGAGTAGCAGACCAAAGCATGATTTCACAGTAAACTGACCCATATCTCATTGCAGCCAGGGTCCTGGGATCCAGCAAAGTCTCCTCTAAATCCCAATTCTTAATACCTTCTAACTGTAGGTTATTCCTAAATGTAACAACCCAGCTCCCATTCTCACCCAACGCGATGTCCTTATAACACAACTTGAGCAGAGTCTGGGGCTGTGAAACCACACTGCAAACTGCATTAGTCCTCATCACTCTGACAAAGCCAGTCTTTTTTGTGCATAGTTTTTGTAACTATGACCACAGACTAATTTCTGAGTCTCATGCAGGCTGTGAGAGTACACAGCCCAAAGAACAAAGGAAGGAAAAAGAGTGAGACATCCAAACAAGATCTTTTAAGAACACAACATAAGGAAACCACACTGGAAAGAAAACCAATGCAACGTATTTCCAAGTACGGTAAACTCAAAGTTTTCCTACTGAAGAACACTATAATCTGACAAATGCTACAGCAAGGATAACCTAAAAAACAATTAGCAGGACCTTATTCCCAAAACCCAGAAGAATATCAGAGTCACTAAGGTAATTCCAAGAAGTCTACTAACACCTACTATGACAGCAACCCAAATAAAGAATAAAAAGTTATGGTACAGAGATGTCTCAGTGACATAAAGAATAATATTTACTTGCATGTAAAAGTCAGAGCTCTTTGTTCTTTCACATTATTTACAATTCAATAAAGATATAAAAATGGGGGAGGGGAAAGCACCACAAATTTCAGTAACTTAAAACCTTAAAAGTCTAATTCAATTCTTCGAATAACTCAATTTTGACTTCTGTTTGTCTCACTTTTAAGCGATAAATACACTTTAAATTAGTATTCAGATTCAGGATGAGAAACTGGGACTTCAGTTTTCATGACTTAGAAAAGAAACAGATGAAAGCTGGAACAAGTTGTATTAGATATTGATAGATTTTTGGGTTGGCTGGTTCTTTGGGTTTTGAGAGGGTTTTGTTTGTTTTTAATACCATGAGGGTGGTCAAATGCTGGAACAGGGTGCCAGAGAGGTCATGTAAGCTCCATCCTTCCAGTTGTTCAAAATCAAACAAACACAACCTTGAGCTGTGATTTTAGTGCACTTAATTTGGCCATGGGATTGGACTACATAACCTCTGGAGGTTGTTTCTAACTTAAATTACCCTATGATTTGGATTGGTTTTTTTGGGTTTGGTGTTTTTGTTTTTTTTTTGTTGGTTTTTTTTGAAAAAGGAGCCATAATCAAAAACAAATCACTGTGCATATTTACCAAGCTCCATGACTCCATCTTAAGAAAGAGATTTAAGGGTCCTTACCTCCCTCCACACAAAAAGTGAAATAGCTGTATTAGGGAAAAAATGCAAAGTGAATTAACATCATGAAAAGTCAGCCCTGAAATAATGTGTCATTGTTAAAAATTTCCTGAAATATATGTTTTTTAAAAAACTACATATAACAAATATCAACTTAACATAAAACTAGGTGGTTTTTCCCTGGTTTAACCAAAGTGTTTAAACAGTTTTGTTTATAAACTGTTTGTTTAAACAACTTGTTCAAGAAAGTTTGAAAATATCCTACCAACATATAAATTTATCCCCAGAATACTTACTAGTAAAGCTGAATGAACAACTGGAGGGTTGGGATGGTCCAAAAACAGAATAAGACCTGGCAGGCATCCTTGATCCTGAACAATGGCCCGTCTATTCAAGGGATCAGCTGCTAGATCTCGGAGTTGGTTAACTACAGAGAGTGCATCAGGCTCCTCACTCATAGCAGAATTCATTTTTTCTGCACCATGCATACAAAATATACCTGGTGGTAAACAAAAAAAAAAATGTATTACTACCACCACAATACTTACCCTCAATTAAAATACATATAAGAAAAAGCACAAAGGCACTGATTCATTCTATGCAAAAAAGTATACAAGAAACAAGGACTAGAATTCATGAAACACAGAGGGCATTGATCTTGAATGGATCTGGAAACTTGTAAACTGGAAATCTAAGCTTCCTATGCAGAGAAAAGGTATGTTTGGTTAATAAGACTTTTATTTGTTTCCTACAGGGGATTCCAGACCAGTCAGCCCCTATGGAAGTACGTTTGTTTGTATTTTTTACACTATTGACAAATGTTTCCAGGAAATCCATAGTGTTTTCACAAGGCACCCTAGAAGTCTGCAAACATACTTCTGTGTAAACACATGTGAATTCAAAATACATATTTTCAGAGTAGCTTTGGCAATCAACAAATTTTACACAAAAAACAACCAGAAAAGTCAGCAAAATACTAACATTTCATCAAGAATGGTGAACATAAGATGCTATTCTGCATATATATACACACAAAATAATACTGTAATGCCATACTCATAGGCAAAAAGGGTTTTAGAGATTGGGTTTGGGGTGGTTTTTTTTCCTTTTCACTGTCAATACAAGCAGGTCACGCCTCCCTCCAGCTGAAGCCCGAGCCACCAGATCAATTTCAAAGGAGACACGTGTTAGCTCCAGAGTATCGGATTTCGCAGTTGTTTAATAATAACTACTTAACAGGCAACAAAAGCATAAGCTTACTCAGAGAAAATACTGTATCTTGGTGCAAAAAAACTTGTTTGTTTCTTCAGATCGATTATGTGCCTCTGAGACTACTGAACACTAACTGTGGTCCTGGTTGTTGCAAAGTCCCAGCTCACCCAAGTAACTTTTTTTAAGGCACAAAAGTGCAAATAAATAAATATGTCTTGTTAATTTGTTAAATATCTTGTTTTCCCCGAATAAAAATAAAACAAATTAAATTTGTAATGTCTTTTTAACATCTCTTAACATCATTTTTCAACCAACTACTACTGTACAAACATTATATAGTTTCTCACCAAAGGTTGGCCTTTCAGCAACACAAATTAATCATGCTCAAAAACAAACAACCAACCAACAACAACAAAAAAAGGAGCCATAAACATGTGTTTGCCTTATGACAATTTCTGACATTTTCACTTAGAAAAAATACTGTTAACCTCCAAGTCCTTCCTTCAGGAAAGGCAGTGCTAAACTGAAAAGTACATGCCAATGATTAGCCTCCAGGCTATTTTTCTTGACCATCACAAGTTCAAGAGAGATCAACTGGGAGATACAGCAGCACAACCAAGTTTGTATTTCCAAAGAAAACAATTCTAAATTAAAACAAAAACAAAACACCAACAAAACAAAACCAAAGCAACTCTGTTGAGTATTATTACTTTACACTGTTCACAAAGGAACTTATTCAAAACTTAAAAATCGAGTCAGCTGTGGAGCTGGTGCCAACCAAAGTTTTTGAGTTCAAGTTCTGCATCCCAAGCACCAGATCATTCCCACAACTCTTCCTATCCTGATCATCTTTTACCTTTTTCTTTCCAATCTTCTACTAAAAAAAGAAAGAAACAAACCAAATTTTACCCCCTCCTATCTCATTAGGCCACAGTCATCACTACAAGACAACTGGAGATGAACTTTTTACAAGAAGGAATGACATCAAACTGAAAGAGAGGAGATTTAGATTATACATGGGGAAAAAAGCCTTTTGCTGTGAGGATGGTGAGGCACTGGAACAGGTTGCCGAGAGAAGTTGTGGATGCCCCATCCCTGTGAGCGGTCAAGGCCAGGTTGGATGGAGTTCTGAGTCTAGTGGAAGTCTCCCCTGCTCACGGCAGAGGAGTTGGAACCAGACGACCTTTAAGGTCTCTTACAATACAAACCATTCTGTGGTTTTGTTCCCCCAGACTCTTCTCCATCTCTCCTCAGCCACAACTTAGGGGATACCTTAAGTTCTCACCATGACCTGCAACAACCAATTTTATGAAAACTCGCCTCCCGCACCCCCAACCGGTGTTCTTTTATTAAAAACATTAAGCTGTTTTAAAAGTTCTAAAAAGTTTTCTAGAATTTAGGAGCCTGGCAGAGTAGTGAGCCAGGTGTCGGCTCATCTCCCCTCCTGGTAGCTCTGAGATCAAACGCCAGCACAGGCACCACAGCTCTCTCTCTCTGCTGCTCTCTGCCCCCGCCGGAGCTGCCCCGAGGAGGCACCTCCGCAGCCCCGCACCCGCTCCCAGAGCCCCCGAGCGGCCGAGCCCACGGCCCGGCGGCGAACAGGCCCCGCGGCTCAGCTCCCGGGCCCCGCGCCCGGCGGAGGCTCAGCCCCGCAGCCCCCGGGCACCGTGAGCTCCGGGAGAGCGGGGAAGCCTCGGCCAGACCCACGGCGCCCCCGCGGCCCTTCCCCGGCACGGCCTGTTCCCCTCCCCGGCAGGGCCCTACCGTCGCAGAAGCAGTCTCTGGGCGGCAGAACAGCTCAGCCTCGCGCCCCCATACCCCGCGGGGCGGCGCGGCCTGCAGAGAGCGACGGTGGAGTCCGGGAAGAGCAGCGGGATCAGCACCGGGAAGAGCAGCACAACCAGGGCCGCCGCACCGCCCGCCGGGGCCGCTCTGACCCGGTACCACGCAACACCGCGCGGCGCGATTGGCCCAGCACCGGGCGCAGCTCTCGCCCAATCGTTGCGCGCTTTGTTCCTGGCGGGGCGCGATGAACGCCGGGAGTTGTAGTCCGGAGACAGTGATCCGGCAGTGAGGGCGCGGCGGCCCCGTAGCCCCGTTTGGGCTTTTTTTTTTTTTTCACAGGCAGTCAGCTCCAGAAGCTGATTTTACTGCCCAAGTAAAGTGTAGCTTGTACTGTAAAACAATATAGTGTGAACCGCACCCGATGCTGCATGGAGACGCAGTGCCGACTCGCCGTTTCGAAATCAGAAGCGGGTAGTCCTCACCCTATGAGACCCCGACAACTACATTTGATTTAAGATAGAATCAAGGAATCGTTAAGGCTGGAAAAACCCTCTAGCAGCATCGGGTCCAACATCTTGACCCTTTATTGAAGTTTGGGTCCCCTGCCCTCCAAGTTGCAAAAGTTTTCCATTTCCGTATTCCTCCACTCGTCACCTTTGCACCTAATTTTGAAATGGCTGAGCAAAGTTCTCAGTAAAGTTTGTAAAGCTGGAAACACCCCCGAAGTAATCCTGAAATCAAATCAGCACAAGGAAACACCCCGATGTCCCCTCTTCCCCGCAGCCCACCCTGCGTCCTCCCACTCCCAGCGATCCTGATTTCCCAGCAGTCCTGGTGGTGCTTCCCACCAGGTTTTGGTGGGACACAGCCGACACCACACAGGGAGCCCCGGGCGATGCCGCAGCCCACACCCGCCGGGCAGCGCCCTCGGCCCCCGCTGGAGAGCCGGGAACAGCCCCGAAACACGCAGCGCAGCGCCGGCTCAGTGGAGATAAGGGAGGGCCGCTGCCCTTTCCCACCGCCTCAGAAACACAGAATGAATCAGGTTGGAAAAGGCCTCTGAGATCACCGAGTCCAACCTATGACCGAACACCACCGTGTCACTAGACCATGTCACTGAGTGCCACATGAAGTCTTTTCTTATACACCTCCAGGGACCGTGACTCTTTCCACCTTCCCAGGCAGCCCATTCCAAAGTTTAATCATCCTCTCTGTGAAGAAATTCCTCCTAATGTCCAACCTAAACCTCTCCTGGCACAGCTTGAGGCTACATCCTCTCATCCTATCGCTAGTTGCCTGGGAGAAGAAACCGACCCCCACCTGGCTACAACCAGGTAGTTGTAAAGAGCGGTAACGGTCCCCTGCATCTCCATGGAGGGCGAAAACCACCCTCCATTCAGTGACGCTACCGGAGCCCCGCCCTTGTCGGAGAGGTCTCGGTCAGGTGACCTCGAGCGCTGCCCCGCCCCTGCCGGGTATTTCGCCTCACGGAGCAGCGCACGCCAAGTCCCGCCTCCCGCGGTCTCGGGAGCGGCCACGATTGGCCAGGGCGGTGCCGAGCCGACCGCGGATTGGCTGTCGGGGTCGGCTCGCGAGCGGCCGCGCGAGCAGCGGCGAGGCGGCGCGGTGGTGGCGGCGGGTGAGGCGCGGCGAGGTGTCCTGGGGCTCCCCTTCCCATGGGAACCCCTCGTGGCGCGGCCGATCCTGGGTGGGGGGCTGTGCGG
>VYXB01008607.1:667137-768150 GCA_013397135.1 Pachyramphus minor
GCAGCTGGCGGTAGGTATAGGCCGCTGTCCCCGGGCAGGGCCATCCCGGCTCCCGCCGGGAGCGTGGCGGCGCCCGGGACTCGTCCCGGGCAGGGCAGGGCAGGTGCCAGGCCGTGGGAGCGGCTCGGGGTGCCGGGGTCGAAGCGGTCGTGCCTACAGGCGAGCTGCTGCGTTAGGGGTGACAGGTCACAAGGAACAGTGTAAATAAAAGAGAATCTGGGGAAGTTTAAAGGGAGCCTTTTTAAGGAGGCCGTAAAATACAGAGTTGATGTATAGAGAGAAAATGAGCCTTAAGGAGTCTGGTGCTTTTATTTCCCTTTTCTTTAAACTTGTGCTCCTTTCTTTGTACACCATCAGTGATACTGCTGCCGGGCTCAGGTTCTTCTGCAGTGGTCATGAATAAGTAACCTGCTGAATGCTTGTTTTCATTTTGTTTAACAAGCTGTTGAAATTCCAAATATTGAGTGTGAGTAGATTTTGAATGCTGAAATCAACCGTAGTGCATTGACCTGTGCCTGACAGCGTCAGCAGGACTTCATTAACATTATTTATATGCTGTCCTCAGGCAGCTGTAGGGCTCTGCAGCTCTTGTGAAGGCAAGACTTACAAAGACTAAATGAAAAGGAATTGTGTCTTCTGATCCCCACTGATTTTTAGCTAGTTGATAAAGGAAAAAGAAGGCAGCTGAGTTATCTGCACATCACCTCTAAAAGTTCTAGTTAGTTGTTGCTGAATCCAAATACCTTGCTTCGTAGGGATCACTAGCTAAAATATGACTGCTGTATGTAGGAATTCAACATTGTTACAAAGAGAGATTTCCAGGGGAAAAAATGGGTATTTTAAATGCTTTTTTCAGACAAACACACCCTTTTGTTAATAAGATTTGCATGGTGGTGTTTCTCAAAGCTGTAGCAGAAAGACTGGTGTTCACAGCAATTACCAGGGAGGTCTGTCCGTCTGGCAGGGAAGTGCAGGTGTGTGGTTGTGTCTGTATCATGTTGTACCACATGGTTTATGGTGAAGGATTTCAGTTACCTCTCAATGGTATCACAGTGCACTCTGCACGTAGGATCTCTGCTGAGCAAAAGCTTTTGATTAAACCAGTGCTGAAACATGGATTTTTTTTTTCTCTGTCCTTAGTTGGCAAGATAGGTTAACATGAGTGAGATGTGATGAATACGGTTTTAGATGCTCAGGTATGTATGATGGGGCTGTATTTTCAAGAAAGCTTTAGCAAGTTCTGTTACAAGTGTGTCTCATTTTCAATTTCTGGTACTAGCTTAGATAAGCCCTTGATTGTCTCTGCAGTATTCACTGACTTTTGTCTGTCTCTGCATATCTTTCCAAACAGGTGTTTTTGAAACTACTGGGGTGCTTCATTATTTGTGGCTTCCACACCAAAAAATAGGCCTCTGTTTTTGGCTATGTGACCTCTGACAAAAACGTATTTAAGTAACTTGTAACTGGTCTGTGTCAGTTTGGGAGAGGATCTGGTCCTTTATCAGAATATTCTTCCTGCCCCTTTGGCTGTTGTTGTGATAATGCTCTGTTGGCTTTATCTTTCTTTATTACTTTTTAAATATGTTTCCTTATGGTTGTAATTTCATTAGATGAGCTTGGTTCATGTGTCAGTCTAAAAGACTGAGGAGATATGCTTGCCCTAGTTCTTGCTGAAATAATGGATCAGGAGCCTGATCTTCTGTGTTTGATTTTTTGTTGTTGGCAGTATTCCTTTGAACACATCCTTCTTTGAAAATTCTTTTGAAAATTTTCTACTTCTTTATGTTATACCCTTTCAATTTAGAGACTAGACCTTTCATTTTTCAGATTTCATGCCAGTGTTTACTCTTCGTTAGAGCTGATCTGCTCCATCAAGCCCATTAAGTTATTCTCTTTTGGTTTTGTGTGGATATTAAGTGAGTGAGAGAAACTTCCTTCAGTAGGAAAAATATGAATATCATATTTCTTTTTAAGAGTGAGAAATTATGCTTTGAAAGGGACTTGGACAAATATGGAAAATATGCATAGAAGAGTTTCAATTTGAAAGCAGTTGCATTTGAATTTCTTTTCATCTTTTATGTATAGGACTCACTATAAAGCCTGGCAAAGGGCTCCTGTTCTTATTTACTGAATGTGTACAGACTCCAAAGCCTTTATGTTTATTTAATGAACATTTTGTAATTTAAAAGTGGTATTATCTCTCAGCTTTGTAGACTTGATATTTGATATGACAGTATTGAATGTAACCTGCAAAAGTGGTTGGGAAGAGTAGGGGCAAAAGAGAGCTCAAGGAGGCTAAAATGAGAATCCCTACACTTGGAAATGTAGACCTCCTAATTTCTAAACCAGGGAATTCCAGCATGTTTCCATATCAGAAAGGAAGTTCTTTAGCATTGCTAATTTTTGGGTTTCATTTAAATGAACCCCAGAAATTCCAATCCCTTTGTGCTTTCTGCAGTGAAATGTAATTCTTTGTGCTGTTCTTTGAATCTCTTGGTAATCTTTTCTCTGACTGCTGCTTATGCTTGTAATAGTTTTGCTGAGGCAGAGCAGAAGGACCAATTTTTATAGGAATATTACTGTTACCCAGGGCTCTTTAATGTAGTAATTGAGTTGTGGAAATTTTGGGGGAATTCAACTACTAATATTTTTAGTGTAGGTAGCACCAAGAAAATATACAATACCATAAAGATCAGTATTTTAGAAGAGGTATTATTACTAAAAGCATTAACATTTATCTCCTGCTTCTGACATTGACATGTATACAGAGCAGGAGAGAAAAGTTTGCCAGCACTTTCATTCTTGCTGTCCAGCAGTTTCTTTTGGAATGAACTCTGTCTGTTCTTGGCACATAAACCAATTGTGAAATACCTAAGTTTGGTGAAGAATGGTGTAATGCAGTACAGTCTGAAAGAAATGAGTAGGAAGTTTGCCCAGGCATAATTCTGTAGAACTAATAATTTTATAAAAATATCAAGCTAATTTACTTAGAAGCCTTTTCCTTTTAGATAACAGATTAGCTGGAGGTTGTTCAAACATGGTGGTTTTCCTTAATGCCATAAACTAAGGAAACTAATTCAGGAACTGGGTGGTACTCAGCATTCTTACAGACTGCTTTCAGTCACTTTCTGCTGCAAAAGCAGGCAGGTCATTCACAAGATCAAGGCATTGATGACCCCAGTCTTAGGTACTTGAAGTATTTAGGCTACAGAGTTAAAAATTACTTATAAAGTGAACTATAAATATTCATTTTACTGAACTATTTCTTTTGTTCAATGCATGCTCTTTTGTGCTCGGTCATCAAAGTCTTGGAACCTGGAATTATCAAAGGTCACCCTAATGTTTGAGGGCAGGATAGGTGTTTTGTACTATTTCCAATGCTTTGTGTCATCATGCTCCTTTTATTCCTGAATCTTTTGGACCTCATTGAACAAGTTTCTAAAATTCATCACTAATATTTCAGAAATTACTTTGGCTGGTTTCTATATTTTGCAAGGTAAAATTCGCTAGATACTCTTGTTCTGGATGTTTATAACTTTTCAGAGCTATCTATAAACCTTTCTACCATCTGTTTGTCTTTTCTACCATCCTCAGGTTAAAATCCATATCTCTCATTGCTTTCTTTCCTCTCCTGATATGTTGTGGCTGTATCTCTTGTCTCTTACTGCCAATACACCTGTAGGACTTCTTTTATGTCTGTAAGATGGAACCCATTTTGTATCTTTGCCTTTTTTAGCTTACTATTTCGTATTTATACTATTCGGTCATTCTCATATTATGATTCTTTCTACATCTGGTTTTATGCCTTTAACTGATTGTTTTATCAGGTTTTGTGTTGGTCCTTTACTTCTTTGCCTTTAAATTTCTTAGATCCGTGGAAACTTTCTAAACCTGCTCTGATTTTCTCAGAGGAAATTCTAACACTCTCTTTTTACTTCTGTCCGTATTGTTTCTGTTATTAAAGACTGGGGCTTCTCAGTTGATCAGAAACAAAATAATACCTTTTCTTCACTTCCTGAAACAATACATGACTGACTTTGTCTGGGGATTTTTACACTAATAACCTGACTATCTGTTGAAAGGGCAGTGTATCAGGATACAGTTGTTCCTTTTAGCCTATCACTTGCCTTTCTCAGCCAGCCCTGCCCTGCAGTTGCTCAGCAGTACTTTTCTTCTCTTTTGTTTGAATGTCTTGACACAGCTTCCGTTTTTCTTCCCTTTGATTTCCACACTGCATGTTCAACAAGTCGGGGCTTTGAAGTGAGGTGGACTGTATCACATGTATCATGCTTTTGGATCAGGTTTCCCCTTTTAAAGGAGCATTCCTGTCTCTTTTATGTCACTGCATGTCTACAGTGCCAGGTATGATGCCAAATCTAATGTGGGGCACATAGAAAGAGTTGTGTTCTTCCTGTTTTAAGAACACAGCAGGTGCAATGTGATCAAAGATCCCCACAGTCCATACGGTCTAAGGGAATCCATTGTCTAAGGGAAGAATAACAGATGCCTAAAGGAGTAATAGATCAGGTAGATGGTCATGCTTCCCTAACAGACTTCTCCAGAGTTCCATAAAGAAGTCCATGGCTTATTTATTTATGATGAATGACTGTAGCTTGTATTCATGGCTGTTTGGTAGGTAGCCCATTGTTCTTCCCTATTTTTCTTCCAACAATTGCAATTTCCACTCTAATCTCGTGGTGTAGATTAATAGTTTCTTCCTTGTTTATTCAGAAACAAAAGAAAATCCTGTTGGGAAATGTATTTTATTATCTGTGGGGATGAGAAAATATCAACTTTTTTTTTAAGCCTGTCTAAAAAAAGATAACTGAAGAATTGCACTGTTTCTGCCAAGTTTCCACAAGAAGTAGGTTATTACTAAGGAACCTCAAACTGTTGAAAAAAAATTTGTAATGGAAACAGTGATGGTTTAACTGTAGGGCTTGTGGGCACTTTCAAACAGCACAGGTTTTCCATCTCCTGGCTTTGAGACTTCCCGAGTACCAGTTCCTTGCTGCTACACTGCTTTAGTCATCACTGTCTGTGTTCAGAGTGGCTTCAGCAGTGCTGTTGTTCATACTACAAATATGTTGCTCAGGGTGGTTCAACAGAGTGTTTTTTCCAGCCTGATACACAAAACAAATGTAAACCTAAATCTATGGCATCCTTTTCTGGTTTTGGTGGCGTACACTTCTCAGTGGCATCCGGGTTATAACTGGTGCTGAACACAGTTAAAGAAAAAATTACTATTTTCACTAAAGGAGCAATAAACCCATCTTGATTTAAGTGAATGGAAGTGTATATAAATAGACAAAATTTGAAATCTGTCCAGCTTTATAAACTGCTTGAATATTTTCAATTCCCACATCTACAGTATTTCCTGTAATTTTCTTGCATTAGTCATTTTTCCATGTTTCATTTCTCTCCTTAGTTGTAGGAAAAAGGAAGAAAGAACAAATCTGTCAGAGAATGTGAATCAAGAGAGGTGGTCAGCTTTCTGCAGTCAGTTCCTGCATATAAATGAGTTTTAGATATGGTGTGGCACTTGAATCTTAGTGCGGATCCCCATCTGCAGGTGTTCCACAGGCCTGATGCTCACTTAGAGTTGTTGAACACCATCATCTGTCCAAGCTCAAGTGAGCAATCATTTCCCCAACTTTTTAAATGTTTGCTTTACAATGGCTTTGATTTCTTCCCAGAACCTGAAGGGGGCTACAGGAGAGCTGCAGAGGGACTTTTACAAGGGTATGCAGTGATAGGACCAGGGGCAATGGCTTTAAACTGAAAGAGAGTAGGTTTGTATAAGATACGTACCACTGTGAGAGTGGTGAGGCACTGGAACAGGTTGCCCACACAAGTTGTGGGTGCCCCATCCCTGGAAGTGTTCAAGGCCAGGTTGGATAGGGCCCTGAGCCATCTGGTCTAGTGGAAGTTGTTCCTGCCCATGTCAGGAGAGTTGGAAAAAAAAAAAAGATTTGTAAGGTCCCTTGCAACACAGACCATTCTAGGATTCTGTAAAATTGACCCTGCTAAAAAGTCTTTGTTACCTGCATTGAGTAAAAAATGCCTTCTGAAGGCCTTTGCTTTGCAGTTCAAGAAATTGGTGTGATCTAATATGTTTTGTTTTCACTAACTGTTTCTGAAGCTTGTTTTTTAGGAATACATGTAGCAGTTTACTTCTGTGTATGTTCCACAACATGCATCTAAAATTCTTATGTCTCATTTCAGAACTACTATGGAACCTCAGCAGCCCTGTAGGTTTGGAACGCTTAAATCCAAGTTTGGAAAGGCCTTTTCCAGTCCAGATGATTTGCTGGTTTAAGCGTGTAATTAGGATGGTATTTGAACAAGTTGGACTGAAGATGGAATCAGTAAGTGTTTCAAACTTCATGTTTTCAGAAAATCGGGTATAGAAAGCACTTCATGTATTTTAGTTTGTGCTTGTCAGTTGTAGCAGAACACTCAATACTGATTCTGCATTGCTGAAAAATCACGAAGTTTACAGCTTGGACACTGAAGTGTTGAGTAATGTATGTGTTAAAAGAACTGTGCAGTTCCTTCTAGCCCTAATAACAAACTGTTTACTTTGTAAATACTACTTTTCATGCCGGACTTCCATGTGTGTTTTGAAGCTGAAAGAGAACTTTTAGTGATTAAAAAAATATTTATTGCTCTTACCTTGGAGATATGAAAAGCCCCATGAAACTGAGATGATTATAATTGTGCTATATTTACCTCTTCTGAAAGTGTTGCAGTACATGAGGGCAAGACGTTTGTGTTCTGTACTGGCTGAACAGAGGAATGTGCATGCATAGGTCTCCTCTCAGAGGGAAGTGTGTATGTAGTTTTCTTTGCTCAGCAGAGAGAGAGCTGCTGTACATCAACTGCTTTGTCACTGGGACCTTTAGGAAGCTATTTGGAGTACAGGTGTTGGCCTCAGTACAGTAATCCCTGTAAGTTGTTAAAATATTTTAATGTTTTAACAATGGGGAAATCCTTAACAGCTATGTGCAGTACTTACTCTGTATTATTGTGGTAGAACCTTTTATCAGTCTTGGGAATCTATGGAGAGCAAAATGTTTGTACATTGCAAATTAAAGTTGCCAACAAGAATCTGTATTTTGTGATTTTATTTGAACTTTGATCTGAGATTTTTATGTAACTTTGAAAATTCAAAGTATAAGAATATGTAGGATTGCCATGGGTGTTGCTTCACAATTCAGCAAGTTTAGCGTAAATAGGGAGAGGAACAAGTTTTTAGTCTGTTTCCCCCCATTCTCTACCTATATCAAGCTTGTGATAATGCAGTTACATTTCCAAATGTCAGCTCTTCTGGACAGCAGCAAAACATTGATGCAATAAGAGTGTATGACTAAGTAATATTTTGCACTTGCTCTGCCAGTCAACAGAAGCTGTGTGAACTTGGTTAGAGCAGTGCTGAGACTGAGTAGCTGAGCTGAGAAGTGCACTGACTTTACTTGCGTACCTTGTGGCACAGTTTGCATGAAAATACTGTCCTGGCATATCTTGAATTACCAGAACTGGGTCATTCAAAGTTTTGGTGCACCAGGCCACTGTGGTTGAGGAGCCCTGAGGGCATTTGGCCACCAAATATTTTTGGGTATCTGGGTGTTAGTCAACACCTTGTCTGTGGTCTTGAGCAATCTCCGAACAAGTTTTGCCACTTGTTTAGAATGCACTGCACTTATGTTGGTAAGACAGCATGTAGTCTGGCCTCTCTTGCTGTTGTGGAAATACTTTTGTAATTAATTAAGCCTTCCCTTGGCTGGTATTATTTTTCCCAATGCCACATCACTGTGAGTCTATCGCCAACACTTCTGCTTCAAACACCAGAATCAGTTGTATTACTGTGCAGTTGTATTACTGTGCAGTTGTATTACTGTGGTACTGTTTGTCAGTGGCTTTTTCTTGAAGGCTACTGATCTATCTGCTGTTGGCTCAGACACAGACAAACAGTCATGTGATAATCACAAACGTGAGGCCTTTGTTGGGGGAACCAAAGTGCAGAATCAATACTCTGCATTGAAACATTTGTGTTCAAACTTAGCAGAGTATTAAGCAATAGAATGTATGTTTCAGAGAGTGAAAAAAACTAGATCTGAGTGGATTCATGGCAAAGTTGCAGCCCTGATTTGAGGATCTAGCATAGCATATATGCAGTTGTCAACATTTTTAGATTCTCTTAAAGCCAGAGGAAGGAAAGATACTTGTTTAGAAATAGGCAAAATGTTTGTGTAAAGTTTCCGAGATAATCTGGAGATAAAAACCAGAAAGCATAAACTTTTCTTTTTAATAGAACCTTCAACATCCAAAACTAGTGATCTTTGCTTAGTATATCTGCTGTATATAGCTTAGCTGTGTGTTGAGTAACTCCCACAGCTGAACTACAGTGCAATACTGGGAATATTGCTGTGCTAGATGAGGGTTCTTTCAGTATTAATAGCCTGGATTTTATCTAAGTGTTCATTGTCAGGCAACCTTCTAACAGGATGTTGAGTTTGCTTGAAGCTATGAGCCTTTAAAATGTCTCAGTGTTAAATTCGTATTTACAGCCATAAGTAAACACTGGCTGAGTTTTTAAATTACCATACAGTGTTCTAATTGTTTACTAACAATGTACCTGTGTTAGAGTCTTCTCATTATTCTTTTTCTTCTTTGCATTGTTTTTGTTGCCTTTCCCTGCACTTAAATCTTTCATACTTATCTCTGGTGCTTCTATTCAGGTTCGTTTTTTAGTCTTCTCCTAGTATTAAAGTCCCATTTTATTTCGTTTCATGCAATTATGGTAAATAATAGAGCAAACATAAAATAAAACAAAAGAAAGCAAATTTAATCCCTGTTGAAACAACGTGGAGGAAATCTGAATTGCAGTAGAAACAGTTCTGATGAAGCAAGGTGCATTGACCTCCCATGGGGAGTTTTCTCTAGGTGAATGTTTGGGTGGGTTTTTTTAGGATATAGTTTCTTTCTTACAAAAATTTCATTTTACCTTCCTCTTTTTACTTTCCTTTGCTCTTTCATTTCATGGTTACATTTTCATGCTTATTATAGTTGATAGCTATTTCTATTAAGACTGGTAGACACTATTCCTGTTTTAGAACAGGAACTCTATTTTAGAACTCTTAATTAAAAAAGAAAAGAGATATTTTGGGACATGTAGAATTACATAACTTTATGGAGGGTTCAATGATTGAATGTCTTTTCTTGAAACCCCGTAAAAAGCTGTCTGACCTGATGTAGATTCTTTGTTGTCTTGAAAATCAACAAATTATGTTTTTGAAGATGCTTCCAACTCTTGAATTCTTCTGTGTTACCTGGTTTATTGGTTTGAGTTTAAACTTCACGCAAAGGCTGTCTTGACCTTAAGTAGCCATAGCTATATTGTAATGACACCACAAATCTTGTATCAATTTAGGTGTAAGGAGTTCACTGATACAGATTTCAGTGTAGATACGTTGTATTCTATTCTACCATGAAAGGAATAACTAACAATTTTTAGCACAAGCATAGTATTGAAAGATAAGGGAGAACTATTACAATATGATATAAAAATGAATTCCCTAACAGCTTTTTTCTTCCCATCCAGGTGCTTTGGTCAAGCAAGCCTTACGGTTCATCTCGAAGTATTGTACGAAAAATTGGTACTAACCTCTCTCTTATACAGTGTCCAAGAGTCCAGTTTCAGGTAGGTGTTCTCAACAGTTTAGAATATGTGTTTTGCTATACTGATAAAGGTATTTGCTCCTGACTAGAAGGTTTGTAAAAGCAGAATATGATAAACTGGACATAGGAGAATTAGCCTACTTCAGTTCTTCCTGCTTCCAGTTCAACTGAATTGAAAAAAATACATTCATAAAAGAGAAAATTTTTTGAAACTTACTTCTATAAACAGTGCTTACAAGCTAGGCTTAAGAGGCATGTAAAGATGAACAGTGTTAAAAATATTTGGGAAAATAAACAACTTTGTCAGAAAGTAAAACATTAGTAACAAGATAATACAAATACTCTGTTTGCTTTTGTTTAAAATACAAGGCCGTGTAGGTGAAAGGGGAGGGTAAAGAGCAAGGGTAAAGAGCTTAAGGAAGAGAAAACCCCTGCTCTTTATAATGAGTCTTTCAGGAACAGATGGGAAAGTGGAAGCTGTTACAGGTAATCTCTTCAACTCTGTGTGTGTGTTAGGGGTAGGGGGTGGGTATAGAATTGGAAAAATTTAGTACTTGAAACTCAAGTTGAGAGGAATGTTTCATGGGCTGAGCAAGGGCGGGAAGCATAAAGATGGATGGAGGGAATCATTTACCACACTGAGATAAAGTAATTTCCACACAGCTAAATTTTTCAAGTGATTACATTAATTTCTTTATCCTAAATGAAATGTATGAACAATATTTAGACTTGAAATTACAGTGGCAAAACTAGATAGTTAAGATTACCATTGAAGCCTTGTTGGTGTCATAGTAAGGACCATGCTAACATTTTGCCTCTCCTAAATAAGTACATTGAGAAACAGGGGTGGGAGGGGCAGCTGTCTCACAATTATAGTGGCTTGGAGAAACTTGAAAAATAAGGGGGAGTGTGGGAATTTGTGCAGGTGAGAAGGAGAACAAATGGCATGCTGGATTTCGACTTTTGAAGTAGTAGTAGTAGTTTTGCCAGCAATAAGGCTACCTGTGCCTCAGATTTGAAAGCAAGTGAAGTCCTATAATGTGTCTGATTTGCTCTACTGTAAAGGCCATACAAGGGAAGATGATGCTCATTTGCAGCTATTTAGCCAAATACTACCTTCTCTTCATATGGTACATAAAAGAAGACATTTCTGGTTTATGTCCTTGCGAAGAACAGTAATATATATCTGGTGAATCTGTTCCTGAATATTTTTAGTGTTTAAACAGACAAATAAATAAATACATATACATGTTTTGGTCTGAATTCTGTTAAATATAATATTTGCCTTTTTTACCTGTTAAAGAGACATTCAGTCAGTTTTGCATGCACATTAAGTATAAGCATTCACCTTCTATTAGATGAAAGGAAAGGATCCTAAAAATAGAAGTACAATTGTCAGAGTTGATTTAATTAGAAAAAGGAATTTCAAAATTTGAGCCTTGAAACACATTAAAAGTTATATGGTTTATGGAGACTTTATTTTAATATATAAACTGTTGAACATGTAACTGTGATGCTAACATCTGTTTTTTGTGTCTTTGTCTCAGCATTAAGATTCTGTAGTGAAGTTCAATACTGATCTTGATCGTTTTCATGCTGTTGCCATTGACGCTTTCCTATAGCTGTCTCTTCCTCTTTCTTTCTTGCCAGCTTTGGCTATTTTATGAAAGGACCATGCACTGAACCTTGCTGTAAGTCACTTTATTTGAAAAAACAAATCAAATCTTACTTGCCTCATCTGAGGGTGCATGTATGTAATCAGTCTTTCTAACCCCAGAGCAGAAAACTGTCCACAAGTCTTCTTTATGATAAATGGATGAAAGATACTGAATTAATATCTCTGTAATGTTCATACTTATCTTCTGGCATGCGTTTGTTCAGCTAGTCTGGAAAAAAAGGAGTAGTAGCTTAACATTTTGATGTTTGAGGTCTGCTGACTATTCTGTCTGTCTCTATGGATCTTGCCACAGTAAACATTTAAATTAATTGCTAAATGCTGCTGAAGTATTCAGTAAGAGGCAGCAGAGCTTACCTTACTACTCTGAGTGGTTGATACAGTTCTTTTTATGTCCTACTTTTTAGGTTTATCTGTAGTCTTTAGGAGAAAATAAACTTACCAGTATAGCCTAGGTAGATTCAACCAAACCTACAGGAGCATCTCTGAAGATATCCTTCAGCTACAGCATCTCTGTTTTAGTCCCATGCTTCTCCTGTCTGTGTGATGGATACCTGATAACTCAGTACAGGCTCCTAAGGAATTGGTGCACATGTAGCGAACATCTGAATTTACTGGGCTAATTTGAAAAATCATAGCAAGTTCGTCTTACTTGAAGAAGTATTTCCAAATGTCTGATACATAACTGTATTAGTAATTTGAAACCAGAGGTTTTTATTCTGTTCTTAAAAGTATAGAAGTATTTGTTCTACTTTGCACTTTCTGGAGCAAACGAACAGTGGGGATCCTGCCCTGCCCATGCCCGAGCAGCGTTTCCGTAGTGTAGTGGTTATCACGTTCGCCTAACACGCGAAAGGTCCCCGGTTCGAAACCGGGCGGAAACACTGGCGAGGCTGACTCTTTCTGTGGGAGTTGGACTCGATGTTCCTTTATGCATCCTTTCCAACTCAGGATATTCTGTGATTCCATGACAGTCAGAACAGTACAGTGTGTGTATTGTTCTGAAATTCGTGCTGGGTCTGAAACCCCCAGGCGTGTACGTGTGTCTGTGTGTGCAGCATATGAGCACACTACAGTCAGCAAAAAAGCCTGTGCAGAAGCAAGTCGGGGAAGCAACTCTGTAGTTTGCAGGCTGCTTCACTGATTCTTTCAGTTCCTGCTATCCAGTAGAAGTGGGACTCTGTTTTCAGCAGAGTGCTGAATTCTCAATTTCAGGTGCTGGCAGAGCAGTTGTCAGAGCTTTCTTCAGCTGGAATTGACTGGAGGAATAGGGTAGTCACAGAGTTGTTACAGGCAGGTGAAGGTTTTTAAGAGATGGATGTTGGCTTCTAACCTTAAACTAATGCACGATTTTTACTTTAAGTTAAAATTCAAACTTTACTGCAGTGGAAGGCTTTGTTATTTTTAGGGATAGAGAAAAGAAACATCTGTATGTGGAGTAACAAGCAGATTCTGCTTACATATAAATATGAATAAAAAAGTAAGAAGAAACTTGTATCATAATAGCAACAGAAGGGTTGCTCCTAAATGTTGGAGTAGAAGTTTATTTATCTCACAGTGCAGGAAATCTGGCAGTGATAAATGTATTTTCTTAATGTTGATTTATAAAATTATATTTGATTCGAGTATGTGTAGTGCCTTTATTTAAATTTGGCTTCAGTCTTTTAATGGTAATAGTTCCTCATGTGGCCATTACTGTCAGGAAGATCTGTATCACCTGCAAGAAGTGGCTGATGTATTATGGATTTTTTAAATTGCCATTAACATTAATACAAATGCTGCATTCATGAAAATTTCAATGTATTTTTAAAAAGAAAAAAGCCAAGGAAACCTCAAACAGCAAAAATCCTAACATGCAATATAGTATTCTCTAGACTGTTTTAAAGAGAGGCAGACTGTAATGGTATTAGGCACAACTGTTAATGTGATAAACATATTACCATCTGTGCTGATGCTACCTGGAAAAAACCCTGTTGTTTCCAAATGATCTGATGATGCCAATACACACTCCTGGGAGCTATGATAAAGGCTCACATACAAGTTGTAAGAGTGTGAAGTGAAGATGACTCATCTCAATTTCTAAAGCTGTTTGTAACAACTCCTGGGGATAAAACAGCCCCAGTTCCACAACTTCTTTCTTCCTGGGACTTGTATGTCAAAGGCTACAACTAAAGTATGTGTGGATGTTCTTGAGAAATGGTTTCACTGCGTCCAGACTGCAGTCCTATGTGATGGCTCTGCTACAAATTCAGGTTAATGCCAACATTTTGTAGTTGCTGCTACACAGTAGTTTGCCCTTACAGAGAGGATTTGCCTTGAAAATTGATCTAAGTGGTAATGGTCTGGATCCAAGCTGCCTTCACAGATTGATACCTACTACCACTACCTCTGTCAGTATTCCCAGCTCTTGGCCACTGCTAGCTGTCGGCAGCACTTGAACAGCTGCAACGACTCATGTGCAGATTTGGCTGTGGATTTGTGTGTGGTGTTGGGTTAACAGTTGGACTTCATGATCTTAGAGGGCTTTTCCAACCTTAACAATTCTGTGATTCTGTATAATATAAGAGGGGACATGGTTGCATTGGAGAGAGGTAACTCAAGGTACAGACTGAGCAGAAGAAATTACTGAAAATTGGTTCAGTAGCTTTTATCTGCTGAGATACTGAGCCCAGGCTGCTCAGGAGTCCAGTGACTATGCACACATGCCCTTGTCCAACCCAGGGAAGCAGAATTTCAAAATAGGTTTGAAACCATTTTGTTGAGTTGTGGCTATGGAGCAGGTACTGATGGTCTGAGCAGTTTTTCAAATCTTGGTTAACGTCACTTAGCTGGAAGTCTAAGAAAGGTTCCAATCTCTGGAGCCTTGCTTACCTTTGGCTTCAAACAGCTGTAAAGCTAATGGCCAGAACCATGCTGGGAAATGGTCAGTTTGTTTGGCATGTTGTAAACAGGATTGTTAGCCAATAGTGTATAATGTTATAATTGCATCCTACCTCTCACTCAAAGTCTTTGTGATTACTGAGCTAGTAGAAGTGGCTTTTTTTGCCTGGTTTTGGTGTTTGTTCATTTGTTTGCTTTTCCTGGGCAATGTACATTCTTCTTGTACGGAAATTCTGGAAGTTGTAGGGAAAAGGAAAGCTTCAACAGAATTTCACTTTCAAAATAACACTAAATCAGAGCAAAAGACTTAAGAAGTACTGGTAGCCTTAAGGTCTTTTTTAACAACTGGTCGTGAATGTAATTTAAAAACATACTATTTGAGTTAATATAGCAAACTGTATGAGAATGTTAATGTTTGTTTGTCTTTAAGGTAACAACTTGCCTTGGATTTTTAGTGTTCAGTAGTGTCATGTTATAGCACATGAACCTCTGTAAAGCATTCAGCAGAGTAGACGGAATAGTTTGAAGTCAGTGAAATGGTTCTGGACCAAGCCCAGGACAGAAATAAGTGTGCTAAGGCTGCAGATGTGTTTGTGCATGTATGTGTCAATAGTGACGTGTAGCCTCAGTAGAAGTATTGGATAAAATAATGTGGCATGGGCTGGGAATGTTCACTCTAAGACCTCCAATCTTGTCTTTAAAATTCAGCTTATTTCTCATGTCACGGAAGGAAACCGTCCTGCTCAATTTAGAGAAGATGCAGTGGCCTCCTTTGCAGATGTGGGATGGGTTGCTGAAGAAGAAGGAGAAGTCTCTACAAGGCTCAGGTATGTTTCTCAGAATTTCTTTCTGAACTCTTGAACTGAGAGGAGGAAACCTTGCTTCTCTCCAATGAGAAGCTGTTGTACAGTGCAATTAACTGAAGGCACTTGGATGCTGGGAGAAGAGAGAGGGAAGAGCCAGAGGTAGGGTCTTGAAGAGAAGTAGTAGAAGTTAGACTAACAGATTGTGAAAGAAGGACTGGTTTGAGAACATAAGGAGATTGGCTTTATACAAGGAAGACTGTGGGTTTTATTTATTTATGTATTGCGAAGAGTTCCATGCAGTGGCTTCAAGCATCCTTGTCCCCCAGAAATGTCTGCTGTGGTATGACAATTGCTAACACTGGTTCTCCAGTTCTGAGATATGGGGCAGTACTGCACAGCTTCCTTATTAGCAGCAATGGTCGTTCTGACAATCCAGTAATTAGCACGTTTTTCACCCTTTTAGTTAAGGCTCTGAGCACATGTTGGCCAGAATGGTGGGATAGGTACTGTTGTGTTGGACCAAGGGTTCTACGCAGCACTGTCACCGCATGGAAAAGGTTGGCTGAAGGGTTAAGTTCTCTATTCCATCCTACTCAAATTGCTGCTCAGATTAGCCTGGAACAAAGGTACAGTTCTGTAGTGCAGAGGAGCTTTTTATTTTAAATAAACTAACCTTCCAGAGAAGGGCAGAGATTGCTGGCTTCAGAGATTACTGGAGGATACTGTTCTTATTTTGAAAGCATGAAATAGGTTAGTAATGACTTTGATGCCCTCCGACATGACTTGTTACAGTGAAGCTTTGCATAACAAACATTCTGGCACTGCCCACATTAATTTCACAAACTCAGAGGGGAGTCACAGAAATCAACACTTGTTTGGGAAACACTGTTTGTGAAGTCCATTTGATACAAAGGAAATTAACTGCCCAATACTAGTTTTGTTTGCACAGAAACATTTTGGTTAAGGAATGAACTGTAAAGTTATTATGTTTAATGGAGACAACAGGGAGAGTAGCTCTTTGGTGCATCAAAGAACCTATTACAAAAGATGTAGGACTTGCATATTTGCTGAAACGTCTGCCTGGGAAGCGGGGAAGGGGGACAGATGGATGTGGGATGGGACTAAAATAATCCTGCAGATATATAGTGACCTTAAGGCAAACAGCTTATAAAGGAGCATGTAAGTGAATTACTTAGCAAATAGGAGTATTTCAGTGTGCACTGTTTATTATGTCTGTGCACAGTATCAGTAGTGGAGCTAGTATACATTAGGTGTTTTCCAGGCTTTTGAAATTCTGTTTCGACAAGATCACATAGGTGTTACTGCTAAATATTTATTCACAGTATAATTCAGTAAACAGTCTTGCAGACATCGCTTTTTTTTTCTGTGAATGCAGTTTTGTAGAGGAAGCAACTCAATGACAAATCATTTTTCCTTTACCCTTAGTCAGAGCATTAATAATAACTCAGACATAATATTTTTCCACAGTGTTAGATTCCAGTCAGGATGGTTCCTTAAAACACTAAAACCTGCCTTCTAGAAACTTTAAAGGAGCAGAAGAGCTAAATAATGAAGGGTATTTTCTGCTCAGAGCAGTAATAAAGAGTGAAGTGACCACTGGCTCCTTCCACCTTAGGGAGAGCAGGGCTGCTGTAGGAAGTATCCTGTTCTCAACTTTCATTGCTGTCTATTCCTGTCTAGGTAACAACACCTGAATTTTATCATCCTTGATAACATTCAATTCTCTTTGATTAAATTTCTGAAAGCTGTGCTGATGTTTTCTGTCAGTGTCATGGAAGACTCAAATCTGTATTTACTCCTGGTTTAAGGTGGGAGTTCATTCTAGCCTTAAATCTTGGCTCTTGCTTTAGGTCTAGCACAACTGCAGATTTAATGTGATGAGCATCCACAGCAGCTTAAGCCATGTGTCCAGAGCGATGGGACACTTGGGGTGTATTGGTTTGGAGCCTCTCTACATGTTTCAAAAACTCTTATCACCAGCCCCCCTTCTTACTCTCGTGTTTGAGAAACAATGGAATCCTGACACACCTGAGAAGTTTTGGCATTGAAGTTAAGGAGGATTGAGGAGTTAAGTAATGTGGTCATATTTTACAGTTTTAATGTGTATGATAATTTGTTGCCATCAATCCCTATCAGTTCCACTTACAGTATCATGGTTTGTATTGGAAGGTACCTTCAAAAGCCATCTAGTCCAACCCCCTGCAATGAGCAACTCAGCAACTCGGTCAGGTTGCTCAGATGTTGACATAAACCATTTAAAAATGTTGGTGCCTTTGTAAGGGCTTATTTGACTTATCTGAGCAGTTGTTCCATAATGCCTCAGTGTTTAACATGGCTTGAGCTTTGGTGGGTAATAAAGGAAGGCAGCAGAGTTGCATTTTCTTGTGAGAAGAGGAGAGAAGGTCATGGACTCTTTTCTCTATAGTTCTGATTATTGTTAGGAAACTAGATATATGACCCTTGCCCATCTACTGATAAGCAGCCTTTTCATCACTAAGTTGTTTCACATACTCCATATTTCCAGCATTGCTGGACTTGGGGATTGTCCCTTCAGAAGTCAAAAAAGTACAGAAACTACTCTGTGAAACTAATAAACTCTTCCTACTTCAAAGGAATCAACAAGTGACTGTTTGCACACTGTGGGGGAAAGATGGTGGCATTTGGGGACAAAAAAAAAAATCTTAATTCCTATAAAATATACAATAGCTATGAAATAGAGAAATACATTGGGATGAGGGATAAAGTATTCCTTTTTCTTCTGAAGTGAAGGATTCTACAAAAAGCTGGCCTGGGGAAGAGTACAAATACAGGTAGTGATGCAAACATAAAGGATGAGAAGCTCTTATTTACTTTAAGCTACACAAGACATTGGTGGAAGTGATTTGTGTAAAGAGATTTTTTGAAATCAGGTCTTCAGCTTGTATTCCTGGTTTGTAGGTAACGGTGCTTTAGCTTTTATCTATTACAGAGCCTTTAAAACAGCTTTTGACATTTTTGTTACAGATCAGAAGTTTGGTCACAAACAGCCCAGCCTCCCTCAGGGGAGCTACCTCATTCCAGGAGGTCCCCACGCAGACAAGTGTCCTTACAAAACCCATCGGAAGAAGAACCAGTGCCCAGGAGCGCAGTGATGGCAAATGAAGAAGCACTGCAGAAGATCAGTGCTCTAGAAAATGAACTGGCTACTTTAAGAGCACAAATAGCCAAAATTGTAACCTTGCAAGAACAGCAGAACTTGACAGCAGGTATTAAATTTGCTGTACCCTTAGCAAAAATTAGTTAATGGATTTGTCCCTTTTATAATTAATACTGTGCTAATTCATTTTTGTGAGATACTGCAACACTGAGCACTTCTCCATATTGTTTTTGTTAGTTTGGTAGACAGACATGGCACCCTAAGCAAGGGGTACAGAACAGGTCATGAAGACAAGCAACCTGACAGATTTTCTGTATTTTCTAGTATTCCAAAAGTCTTCATGTCTGTGTGTAAGTCTGCCAGAGTTCTGAATCTGTGAATGAGAGAAGAAGTATTAAACAGCTTTCAGAGCAAAGCTCATGATAAACATGATGGCTTAAACCAAACTAAAAGAATGTAACTTAATTACTAACACTGAAGTCTTTCCATTCAGTTATGAAATAAGCACTCTGGTATCATTAAGTATTCATACAAGATGCTAATTATACTTTTGGAATATGTAATATACGTAACAAGTAACAGAAAAGGCAATTAAGTGTTTACTGGAATCATCTCTGGGATCAGACACATTGTCCATATGGAGCCAGAAGTGGTGCACCATTTCTGTCAGTAAACAGAATAATTATTTTTCTGAATCTCTTTCTCCTCTTTCCCTCACCTCTGACTGCTTTCCAGTTTTAAGTCTTCAAAGAGTAGTGGGAGGTGGCCCTTGTCGACTGCAGATGACAGACATTTGGTGTTAACTCCTTCCTAAAGTCACTTAGCAAGTGCAGTTTTGCCTGTGTTTGTGTATAGAATCATATTCTGATTCTTCAGATGTTCTTGTTAAGCTTTTGTCTGTGAACTGATAGTAGTTTCTTTATTTTTCCTGACCTCATACTCAAAACTATGAAATATTTTTAAGGATCACGTAGTTTTGCTCTTGGGATTTTAATTGTGGGGAGGGGAACAGGGGTGCATGAAATAACTAACAATTTATTTTTATTTTATTCCCTTTACCTCTGTTTATTAGGGAAGATAAATTTTTATTTGATTTTATCATCTTTACCTCCCTCTTCTGGTAGAATGTGGTAATGACGCTGTGTCTTTGCCAGCACATAAATAGACTCCTGTGTATTCTCTGTATATACATACCTTTACACACTTTATAACCCGAGCTTCAAAACTCTGATTTGATATGGTTTTCGTGATTTCTTTAAATGTGCATTTGAGCAGATGTTTCTTCATTTATTTGTCAGGTTATTACTGCTATTACATTTATAGCACCAATTTTTACCTAAACGGCACAGGAAACTTGATTGTTGTGATTATTAAGATTATTGTGAGAATCTCAATCTTCAGACAGATGATTAGCTAAAAATCCTTAACCTCGGAGAGCTGGTGTGAGGTTCAGCTTGGGTGCTGTTTGAGCTCTGAAATTTATGTTTAAAAATCTTGTATAGTAATTTCATATTTGTGATGATAAGTAGGAAGAAACATTGCTCACGTTTGGCAGATTGTGACAGCTCAGTACCTGTCTCTCAGAAGAAAGTGAAATATCAGTAACAGTAGGAGCAGAACATGACCCTGAGATGAGCTCAGCTGGATAGAGCACAGGCTAATAATGCCAAGGTTTGATCCCCACATGGGCCCTTAACTTAGGAGTGGGACTCCATGATCCTTGAGGGGCCCTTCCAACTCAGAATATTCTGTGATAACTAAAAGATGTCGTTGCATCCATCCCACTGCAGTAGACATGAATGCCCTTAGAATTTGAATGGGAAATTCAAAGGGTGTTTCTCACTCTTTAAGAAGGATGTTTATGTGGCTTTTCAGCTTAGGTGGTTTAAGAAGTTATGTGACAATCTAAAGGTGACAGAGGGGAGGCAACTGAAGTTACTACAGCGATGTTCTTATCTGGGCATTTGTGACATGTAAAGGGGAGTTCCAAGTAAACTGACGTGTTAACGCTTGTTTCATTTGTAGTTGGGTCAAGTCCACTTGCTCCAGCTGCTGGCCCTGTTCCACCTCCACCACCGCCACCTCCTCCTCTGCCACCACCCCCTCCCTCGGGTCTGCAGCAGAGCAAATCTGCCATTGATCTCATTAAAGAAAGGAAAAACAAAAAAACGAACTCTGGCCAGAGTGTGATGGAAAACAGGCCAAAGAAGTCTGAAGTACCAAACATGCTAGAAATCCTCAAAGACATGAACAGTGTGAAACTACGCTCGGTGAAAAGGTAATAAATATGAATCAATGTACTAACATGTGCATTAGTGATTTGTTTTTATGACTTGGAACTACCTCAAGGTGAGACAGCTGCTGATGTAACATCTGACCAACAGAATGCAAAAGCATTCACAAGTGGTTAAGTTTTGGACTGTGTTAATGCTTCTCATTTTGTTTTCTAGATCCTCAGAAGGTACAAAACCTAAAGTGGCTGACCCTGCAGATCCTGCAGCATTAATAGCAGAAGCTCTCAAAAAGAAATTTGCTCATCGATACCGAAATGACAGCCAAAGTGAAACAGAAAAAGTGATTCCAAAGACTGAAACAAAGACACAGAGTGAGGTACTTCTGGTGAGTATTGTGGTTCTGAACACATGCTTGGATTAAATTATGGTTGTGAAAACAAACACGTCTTTCTGCCAACATATGCAGTTACCCACAAGTTAGCATCCCAGTCCACAAAACCCTGTGAAGTGCTGCTGATATGCCAGGAGTTGCGGCAATCCTGTGTTTTTAGTTTCAGATCTTAGGACTGTGTGCTGTCTTGGCCCTAGGTTTAAAAAGTCATGTTACAGTTTTGTCATTTTTTTTTTAAACAAAAGTGTTTTCTGTTGCCACAAGCATGTGATATTCTGAAAACTCCATTGCTAAGGGCTCGTACTGGAATCAAATATGAACTGAGTTTGCCTGTTACTACCAACCTCAACTATTCAGACAGTGGAGGTGAAACTTTGAAGCAAGACTCTGAACCATGTCCCCATTCCTAGGAATGCAGAAAGCAAATTGTTCATAATGCCTGCAGGATCTTGGTATAGGAAGTTTCTTCTAATTATTGGAAATGCCAAGGAAATAAAACCAGTTTCTTAATAGTGTGCGAATGTTAAAGTGAAACTGTATTTAAAATCCACATTGTGGCACAAGTTAATGACTTCTATTTCAGGGTGACTTGAAACGAAAGAGGTTTTTAAGTAGTGAATGTTCAAGATACAAGTTTCCAGCGATGTACACTTACTTAAAAAACAAGCTGGTGTAGATCAGTTTTGTTTGTAAGCAATCCTTGAAGCTTTGTGTTATGGAACCCTGTATACATTTGAAAAAATGCAGTTAAAAAGCTGGATCTCCTCTGAATGGAGTTTTAAGGAAAATAACATTACCAAGCCACAAATCTCAGGACTTATGAGTATTTCTGCTAATTGATGTTGACTTACTTGTCTTCTGGTTTTGGCCTTTAAGGGTGTATTTCTGTAACGTTCAGTCTGTTCTTCACAACTAAAAGGCTTGATATTCCCTAGAATTATCACTTCTTTTCCCAGCATCTCTGGGGCTTTAAGCAAAAGAACAGAAGTTGGCACAATGTTTATTTACACAGAGGTTTTTCATGACTTTTTAGTTTCAGAATTTACAGTCTACATATTGAGATTAAGTCCTCAAGAGCTAAGGAAATTGCAGGTTTTTGTTAGGTGATAGAGCATTGATCTTTGATGAGGTAATAAAATTTGTCCATCAGTTACTTACCAGTATGTGCTTCTTTGTTAGATCAAACTTGTGTGGTAACTTTGTGTGATCATTCTGAAAAGGACTTGCAGAAAAAGGCAAAGTAGAATAAGAACAGAAATACTGTAAAACTGGTGCTAGAGCAGTTGGTTGTCAACTTGTAAAGATAACTGCATCTGTCTTCTTATCTTCCTGTGGCAGAGTGAGCTGTCTCTAGTCAGAGCTGCTCCAGCAGGTCGTTAGCTGCCTCATCTGAGCAATTTCAGCCGACTGCTGACACCAGTTTTCCTGTACTTTGTGAAATCCACATGCAGAGGAGCAGGATGATAGAGGAAATTATCTCTGCCCAAGTTCTGCTTTTACTTACAACTTAGATTCAGCAAGGTTTCTGTTGAAAGCAATCTGAACATGTTTCTGGTTTCCTTTTCAGTTTGGGCCGCACATGCTGAAGTCCACAGGAAAAATGAAGACTTTAATTGAAAAATCCTAGTGAATTGGGATCACTACACAACAGACTGTTGAGCTCCTTTCTCCGAAATACTTTATGTTGCAATTAGCACTAGTACTGAGTGGTCTCTTACAGCACAGAAAGACCCAACGTGAAGCAGAAGTGAGGCACTAAACGTGTTTGTATGTGATTTGTCAAAGGGAATAAATTGGACCATTATACTCAGGTATTAATTTTGCATTCAAGCCTGGCTTTCCACTCAGACTTACGTGGTGGGTTTAGTTTATTAACACTAAGTTATATATACAGCATTCTTTGTGCATAACTGACCATCTTAAAAATCTGTGTACATGTTAATGAAGATGGTGATACACCTTTAATATGAGTTATTTGAGCTCTACCTGTAACTTGCACTACAATGTGTAATTTGATACTGAAATTTTCATGTTGAAGTCTTTCTTTTAAACTTAAGCAAAATTTTAGCTCAAAGAAAACCTGGAGGCACTTTGCTTCTTAGCGAAGCAAAGGAAAAACTTGAATCTGCTGCAGAGGTCAGCTAAATTTTAAGTAGTAGCACATTTTTGTGCAGGGTTGTTTGTTTCAAATGAGCTTGCAAGGCTAAGAGTAAAACCTGCTTACATCATCTCGTGGCCGTTATAAAGAGTGCAGGACAAGTGAGTAAATCGTGCTGTGGGAGCCGTGTGAATGGGTAGTCCAGTGAATCTGAAATAGCCAGTAGATAGCAGCAGACTAAAATAGTAAGGGAATGTGTGTTAATTAGAGTAAAAACAGTGTAGGTAAGAAAATAAAGGTACAAAGTACTGTGGGGTGCAATTTGCCAAAAGTATATTGTTCACCTCTGCTGCTATAAGAGATGCTTGTGGACACCTTTCTCCCCAGCTGTTTTGGGTCCCTGGATAAGATTCTGGCAGCTGGGGCCTGCACACACCCTCATGGTCCTGTTTGCCAGGAAGACATGGGATAAGCCGTTGCACATAACCTGGTTTTTCCAAGGAAAGCCCTTCTGAAGCTTCCCTGTAGCAGTTATTTTCCTGCACCTACCACCTGAGCTCATGGCTCCAGCCACAGATGTAGAAAAGGCTCAAGCTAAACATACAAAGAAGCTGTTCAGGAGCTGAGAGCTACAGCTTAGCAACGCAGTGAAATGAAGCCAAGCTTTGCTGTGGACATAGATGGCAGTAGAAAAAGCTGAGCCTGGATATTTTGGTGCTCTGAGTTGATCCTGGCTCCTAGGACAAGTACAACTGCCTCTGGGAGCTTCTTTTTGCTAGGAAAAGACAAAAGCAGCACTATTTAATAGAGAGCTGAATGATGAGGTTGCTGGAGATGAAGCTTTGCTGCATATAACTGGAATGTAGGTTGTACAGTGGAGGAGGGTGTTTTCTGGGGTGGAACTTGAAATGGTGTTAATATGTACACAATGTCACTTCCTTCCAAAATGCTCTGCCATCAGTCTTACTGACAGGCCGTTCAATCCTTGCGTTCTTTTAAATGACTTAAAACCAAAATTAACTTTCAAAAAGGTGTTTTAAAGTTTTGTATTTTATGCTCTATTGCCACTATATAAAATTAAAAGCAATTAAAATAAACACAGCATATTTGATTTGTGGTATTCTACAAGTGATAGCAGCCACAGTAAAGTAGGGTTTACATTCTGTTACAATGACTGTAAATCAATGTAGTGACAACTTCCATCTTCTCCAGGACTCATCTGCTTACCTTGCTGTGCACCAGGGGCGAGAGAGTTAGTCTAGAAAAGCCCCACACTGTTAATTCAGTTACATTCAGATTAAACAAGAACAAAAAAAAAGGGGTATGAGGAACCAGTGAGAAGTTCATGCCTCATGACAAACATAGCAGGAACGTACTTGTTTTACCATCCTCTCGTACACTGAGTTCCTCTGGCAGTCCAATTAAATCATTAACATGTAACATTCAGAATTCAGGACCTATTAAACTAGGCTAGAACATGAGAAAAGCCCACACCAGGCATTGCCTATTTGAACTGAGGTGTCCAGTGCCCAGAAATCATAGAATCATAGAATGAGATGGGTTAGAAAGGACCTCTGAGATCATCAAGTCCAACCAACCCTTGATCCACTACCACCATGGTTACTAGACTATGGCACTAAGTGCCACATCCAGGCTCTTCTTGAACACCTCCAGGGATGGAGAATTTACCACCTCCCTGGGCAGCCCATTCCAGTGCCTGATTACCCTCTCTGTAAAGAATTTCTTCCTAATATCTAATCTAAATCTCCCCTGGAGAGCTTGAGACTGTGCCCTCTTGTCTCACTGTTGGTTGCCTGGGAGAAGAGACCAACCCCACCTGGCTACAACCTCCTCTCAGGTAGTTGTAGAGAGTGATGAGGTCCCCCCTGAGCCTCCTCTTCTCCAGGCTAAACAACTCCAGCTGCCGCAGCCTCTCATAGGGTTTGTGTTCAAGTCCTTTCACCAGCCTGGTTGCTCTTCTCTGGACATGGTGAGCTTTATCACTGATGTAAAATTACTGTAAAAGAAATGCCATCTGCACAAGAAAATAAAAGCACAAAGCTGACATCAAATAACTTACTTTATACTGTACCCTAATTTGTATCTTTCTACTTGAAATCTTTTACGTGCACAATGCCACTGCCCACAGTAAAACATCTGAAGTGCTCAAACTAAGGCCACCCACTCATGTTGGGCAGAGGCCATAAACATAACCTGAGGCCTCTTTGAAATTGTCTGTGAACAATGCTGGGAGCAGATCTGTGAATTTAGACAGCCTGTGGTGGGGGCCTGGTCCCCATTCCCTCACATTTCTAGGCTCCTGTGGGCTGTGAGTGGCCATGGTGCTTTAGGGACCCTGCTCCTGACACACTTGGCTCTCACATGAAAAGTTCAGGCTGCAGGAATGTTGAAGTTCAATGTAGATTTGTAGAAAGCATTTCTAGACAAGTCAAAAAAAAGGCTTTATTTTTTTTTTTTTCTTTTTTAATTCAGTCCAATGTCAGAACCTTCCATGTACGCTAAGAGGTGGGATTAGAACCAGTCTTTCTAAATCTAGTCTGGTAGGGAGAGTCAGAGAGGCCCCTTTCCAGGAAAGGTGGCTTAGGACAAAACTACTCATGTTTCCCTCTAAGCACCTTGACAAGCTGTACCAGTTCCTGTCAGAGCAGAGGACAGCAAGATGGCACAATGTGAAAGAATCACAGGCTTTTTATAAATACTGTATTGAACTACTGCTATATACCTATTTGTAAATCCATTACTCTTAATTTGATTTAGATATTAAAATGTGCTTATAAATAGTAGTAAATGAGTAGTAAAACTTAAAATGCAGCTGAAGCTCTTTAAACCAAGTTGCGTTTTTTACAGACATGCACCACAGAAGACATCAGGTACTGATTTTAGTGGTCGTTTTGAAAATAGCTGCAGTCTTGGCACATGTTTTTATTCAAACTAGTGCAAGAGGAATCAGTACTGTTCCACACGTAACCCTACAAACCCGGACACGCTGTAGGGAAGCTTAGCTGCAGCTTCTCTGTAGTAAGTTACTCAGAGGCAGTCGTTACCTCTGTGTTCTCACAGCTTCAAAGACCACTGGAAAGTGTTGCCCTTTCAAAGACAATCTGTTAAAAAGTGCTTTTTTGTTCCTTCAAGTTAGAACCAAAGCTCATCTGATCCTTCTCTGCTGGAATCAGACAACAGCAAGAACTTGCACTGACAGCGAAGGAAGGAAGTTCACGCAGGTTTAACAGAATGGTTTCATTAGAAATTTATTTCTTTAAACATGGCCACTTTGAGATTAATGATACTACTTCAGGGAACATGAAAGAAGAATAAACAATTTTAGAAGGGAAACAATCAGGTAAGTCAGGATTTGCTTTTCAAACAGTAAAAGGCCAAGCTCCAAGAGGCAATAAATTTTGGCATATGAGGACTAGTATTTTCAAAACCAAAAGTTGGCTTAGTTTTACAGTGGAAGCTGACTGCAACCTTAGCTACCTTTCCACAACGCTGGACTCAGTCATAACTTAAATGTACAGGAGCATAATGTGAAAAGATTTTGTTTTATTAATTAAAAGTTAACAGCAACAGGCACGTATTAAAATGAATATGGCAAAGCCTTTACAAATGGCTTTACGCTGAAGCTCTCTCCCAAAAATGGCTGTTGCAACAAACTGTAAACAGAATTAATAAACAGTCTTTTACAATAACAGGGAAATACAAATGAACTAAAAGAAAGCACCAGTTTCTCAAACTAGATTACAGTTGTGCTTACTGTACTTAAAACAATGTAAAACAAATTACAAAAATGGAATGTTTTAAGTTTAAAATTAGTCCTTTAATTTTGTCCTAAAAAACATTTTCTCCTTTTCCCATCAAAAACCCATCAGTGGGTAATGTTTCAGTAGAGGGAGGAATACGTAAACAATGCACTTTTTTTTTATTATTTTTTTTTCAAATCAAAAACAAATTTGGTCACTTAGCTTTGTGCATAGTTTAAGGCATCTGTAGCAATTTGTTACAGCTTCCTCCCCAGTGTGGCTGTTCATGAAATTGTCACATTCTAAAAGAATAAATTAAAAAAATAAAAGAAAACAATGTTGCCGTTCAACCCCTTCCCCGACCCTCCCGCCCTCCCCGTCCCAAACGTACTCACACACCCACACATACACACACGCTGCAGCGAAAGGGGCATTTGTACCCTTGTTCTGAAGGACACGCTTCCCATCCCACTTTATTTCAGATTGGCAAATACCCTGAGCTGATTATGGTGTTTAGACATTCCACCTTTTTCTTGCATGTGCAGTTCAAGTGTACAATAGTGAGAACAACATGCGATGTTCCCACTGCAGAATCGCAATGCAGTTCGGACGCTTCCCCTACCCCCACCCCGCCCTTCCCAGATTCAGAAGTGTTTTGTCGCCGTTAAAAAATTGCATTCCCATATAGCACTGGAGTAAAGCTTGGCTGTGCTCTATGATGAATGCTCAGCTCCCAGTGCACAAACAAAATTATGGCAAATGGGAGGCTTTTCTGGCATCCAAAGAAACGAGAGCTGCAGTCTCAGATTTGATCTTTTCCTTTTAAAAAAGCAAAAAACCCAAGTTAGTGGTTCCTTCACAGCCATGCGCAAAGGTTAAGTCTAGAACCGACAGTTTCAGAGTACATTTGTAAACATCAAGTCTTGCCAGAGGCAGCAGAGGATGGGCACTTCACATTTCCGTATTAAAACAGGGACTGAGTGGAAGGTATGCTTTGAAGACATTTATGCAAGTCTTGCTAAATTCCAAGAGAGTGGAACAATCCATCTCAAGTTTTAGATTTGAAGACCGTATTCCAGATTTCATCAAAAAACCCCAAGCCATGTGTGGCACAATGAAGCTTTCGTCCTGTTGCTCCAAGGCTCAGTCACTGCTGTGCTTTGCATATTCAAGGTTCCGAACGAAAACCAGCTGAGGCGGGTGCATATTGCTCTATGTTCAAATCTTGCGGCTTAAAAAAATTCTGGTTCAAATGGTCTGTGTCAAAGGAAAACTTGGAAATAAATAATGCTGGCATCATTTTAGCATTTTACCAAAACCTTGGGCTGGCACGTGTCTCCTTTAATCCAACCGTGCAGATACCAATAGAAGAGGCAGTTTCATCATGAGGACTGAGGTCAGGACAATCGAGGTTCCTGAGGTAATATGTCTGAGTCCATTTCCTCAAACGTAGGGTCAACATCGTCACCACTGCCAGACTGTTCCCTCTGCACTCCCTTCCAGCTTGCCTTGTTCAGTCCCAGGTGACCAAGCATTGTCTGTGACAGCCTGGTGTTGGAAAACCGGGCCCATTCCCCAAACAGAGGTTCCACTAAGTAGGTCATAAAACCTTCAAGAACAAGCAAACAGAGACAAATGAAAACCAGAAAACAAACCCAGGGAAAAATTAAAATACTCAACCTAAATATTTTAAATAGAATTTAACAGCAAAGAGTAAATCTGTCAAACTACTGTTCTCCAATGTGCCTTTAAAAATTCATTTCAATAATCAGGGCATCTTTCAAAATAATCTCTCAAAATATAAAAGATTTTACTAATCAGTCAGAACAGCAGCAACACACTGGATTACAAATTAACCCTCTTTCTTTCACAACAATGACTAAATAAAGGAAAATATTCAGGAACATGGGGGGATTTTATTATGAATTACCTCACGGACAGTCTGAACTATACTACATACTCGGGGGGGGGGGAAGAATATATTACTTTCACAATATTAAACCAGCTAAAAGTACTTTAAAATATAAATTCTAGAAATCTTTTAAAACAGGGCCACAAAACATTAGCACAAATTTATTTATAAACATTTGTGTGTTTATACACAACTTTGTGCATATGTTCACTTATATCTAGTGTCTATTTCCATGAACCAAAAATTCAAGGGTGAGATGACCAAAATTGAATGTGTCAATTACAGAAATGTATGTTTTCCTAACATTCAAAATTAAACCAGTGCAGCTTATTGAACACATCAGCTTTTGTGTCAAATTAAAGCATAATTAATATTGTGTTTGTGGTCAAATTTATTCTTTTCTTTACTGTGCTTTTAACTGAGTCCCATTCAACCTACATAAGCAACTTTTATTAGAAAAACTAGAAAAAGACATTTTACTATTTTAAATCCAACTGAAGTTAACAAAAACTATCATTACAATGGCTATACACCATTCTCCATCAAATCCTTGCCCACCACCCTCCTTTAAGGCTGCATTTAAAGGAAATGCTGACATTCCAGAAAGCTAAACCCAGCGAGCTAGAGCCCTGTTGTGGCAATCTTGCTGCAGAAGGCACCCAAGACCACATGGCAAGGGGAAGGAACCCTCCTCTTCCCAAAACAACCACTTCAGACAAGGAAAATTACAGGCAGCAGCAGTTCAGGGAGAAGTCAGAAAGCTGCCTCCCATGCTGTACCTGCTCTGTGAGGAAACAGAGGGGCTCTGGTCTCCAGGATTGTCAGTGCAGCGCCTCTCATAAACAGTTCAAGCCAGAATGTTACAGAGCAAATTGAATAAAAGGGTTCTTTGTAAAGAAGTGCTGCCACACACACACACAGAGCAGGTACTGCCTCTAGCAAATGTACCCAAAAGGTCCTTTTTTCAAATTCTAAAGAATCCTAAAGAAAATCTACTGAAACAAACTGAACTGCAGTTACCAATCTGGATGTTGGCAATAGTTTCTGTCTGTCGGTCACAAAGTGGACTCACACCCAAGTGATATTTTTTTTCAATATCACCTAAAGAAACAAAAGTATAATACAACTGTTAAGTCATCAGGTCCAGACCTAAATCAAACCCCAAAAGAGGTGAGCTGTGCAAGGTGGCTAACACCTTGCAGCTGGTGGAATGCATTTACTTCTCTCCCAATCTCCCAAAAAACCCAAGTAGATCTGTCAGTGAGACTAATAGTATTTATAAATCCTGTATTTAAATACTATTTTTCATTGAACACTCATTAAACAAAAAATGTAGAACTACCAGTTTACTGAAGGATTAACATCCCCTTCCTCACAAAGCTTCCCAAACTGTCTTAGATGTGACAAATTCAAATCCCCCCTTAGGAGTACAGAAGAGAATAGCTCAGCCTTCAGAAATTTCTGGCTAAAGGCAATTTGGTAAAGATGATGGGGAGGAAGAACCACAAAGATTAAGCCTCATGTGGTTAGCAGCAAATAAAGCAGTCTGTTCCCCATTTATCATATCCATGTGCAAATTAGCAGGTCTCAAGTCAGCTAAACTAGCCTTAGTTTTATTATTAAAATTTAATAATAATGGAGGAAATTCACTCCATTTGTTAATGACAAGCTTTATGAACTGCTTATATAAGTAGTCATAACTGCATGGTAACTAAAAATCTCCTTGGCTCTCACCTGCTTACCAACAGGCCTCACAGCTGAAGTTTAAATATTGAAGGCACATGATGAATATATTTCATAATTCACTGAAGCCACCAGGTAAATTTAAAGCGGCCATAATTACTCATCTGAAGCACCTTTCAGGTTGCACCAGCCATTCTAGGTTCAGATTCTAAGCAGGTTCTTCAATGAGTTTTAGTAATTCTGACCTTTGGCAAGAAGTACAACCCATGAAAGTAAAAAAATCCCATACTGCACTGTACATCTCTGTTAGTGCTAAATATAAACGGACTAGGACTCACGATGCTCTTTCCACTCTATAAATACATCGTATACTAACAGATACTTCTACTCCTACCTTGATGGAAGAACTCCTCTGTTACTTTTTCACTCCACTGCTTGCTCAGCTCCCACGTCCGACATGGGTTACAAATATCCGCACACTTCAAAGCCATCTAACAAGTTAACACAGTGTTAGACCACCTTTCTGTCCAACCAAAGCACCTGTAATTATTTATTTCCTGACAGCAGATTATTTTAACTTTTCTGAGTAACAAACCTACCTAACATCTGCGCTCCAAACTTAGTTCCCTGAGTACTTTTTAAATATTGCAGAACGTATCAGATCTCATGATCATCCCTGAGTAATATGGAAATTCAGTCAAGTCTAAGTATTTCAGGAGCACTATATTTAGTATATTCACTGGTACAGGAGCCAAAAAAAAACTCAGAAAAAAGCATCAAAGTAAGCCAACAGTATATTTTCCATTTTTGGCTTTGAAGCTCGTATTTTTAGCAATAGTTTGCACAAGAAGACAGAACTTCTCATCTGTTTGTTTACATTCTTTTATAGTCCAGAATATGAACCTAATAAGAAAATGTCTATAAATCTAAAAAGAATTTCAAGGTTTTTGTTTTTAAAGCTCACTAGCACAGCTGCAAACTGATTCACAACAGTAGAGCTTTCCTTTCCCAAAATATGTTCTGACAAAGCATTTCACAATTCTGAGGCTGCAATGGAGTTGTTAGAAAAGCTAAACCCTCTCTTGGAAAAACACCTCTCCTTGCTTTAGCAGCTCTAAGTTTACAAGACTTACCAACACACACCATCATTTGGGAGAAGTGCTGGGGAAGGGAACTGGGGGGAACAACTTTTTTGTAATGAAACAGAATGACTAGAAGATAGTTCTGCTTTTGAAAGGAGGAGAAAGCCTGGCAGAAGTAGTATTTACCATTTTGAAGTAAATTATTTTTACGCTAAAGTGATGTTTTCAAAAATATTCCCAAAAAGATCACCTGTAAAACGAAGTGCCGATGGTTTGCATTCTCTAAACATAGGTCTCCTCTATCCAAATGGGATCGAAACATGGACAAATACTCATTTTGCTGACTGATGTCTGTGGCAAGAATGAGATCTCCTATCTGGCTTTCCATCAGCTGCCTGAAATTAGTGATACCAAACATTCAAAGTGTAACAATTAAGAACAACAGTCATTGCTAGATTGAGATGTCTTTTTATCATATTTATTATTATACAAATACAAGCTTTATAATCAGCATTTTCACTGAACTATTTTGTTGGTTTGTTTTCTTTTGCTGAAAAAGTCTTACAACATCCACAGAAACACCAGGACATTTCACTGGCAGCTTTCAGGAAGACTTCAAAACAGCTTTTAGCTTCTTTTCTCCCCACTCCTCCCCTTTTTTTTGTTCTTAAAAATGCACAAACTAATTGTTTCAAGATTATTTCTTGTTAGAGTAGATGATAAGGGTCTATTTTAAACTACAGTTGTGGTGGCAGAAAGAGAAAAGTCTACCAAGTTTAATCTGAACAGGTGCTACACGAATACACTTCTTCAATGTGCTCACAGTAAATGTTATTTTCCAGATATCATGTTGCACCATGAACTGCTCTACTCCACCAGCATGGTATCCAGGAATTCTTAAAATAGATCATCATCTACATTTTGTATTCAAAACTGCCATGCAGTAATTCATCTTGTTTTGCAAGGCTGTCTTACTTAAGTGACAGCCTGCTTACATCTTAAACTGACCCATACTCTTCAGTATAAACATACCTGTTTTCTAATGACATATGTGCAAATAAACCAGACTCTCTCAGCAACCCCACTGCCGATCTCCAGTGATGGTTCTCTAATACTGAGGTATTCTGCGAATGAAAAGGGAATAACACCTGTCAATCAATGCCTTTTTCTTAAACTGCAGAGCTGTATACCAAGAGCAGACCAGAAAGTTTTGCTGTGCTTTGGAGCTGGTGTCTTTATTTCTTCCTTCTTTTTTTTTTTTTTTTAACAAGGAGGTTAAAACTCACAAATCCCAAATACGTTGTTAATTTGCACATTTTTTAATCCCAGTGGCATGGAAACAATGTCTGGATTCAAACCTACTGCTAGTTAAACACATCACAATTTATACTCCTTTTCTGTACTACTCAAGCATTCTCCAAAGCAGGCTTTAACAAAACAACTGATTCTGTTCTTACCTTATATAAAGTCGCTAAATAATGGTTTGTTTTAATTAGGAAAGGTTGGTTAACACCTGGGTGATCCAAGTCATGTGTGGCAGCTGCTATTAAACTGAGCAGAACATCCCATGGAGTTAAAGATCTGGAAAGCTGCAAGGCAAAACCAATAAATGTTAATAATGCAAGTATGCCCTCAGAAAAAGTGCATGAGTGTTGCATTTTTGGTTTTTAGTAATTAACAGCCAATAGAAATTCAGAGAAAATTTTGAAGATGTGAAACTAATATTCCAATGACTTTGCACAGAATTTCCCCACTGAAAGCTACAAAATTGCAACAATTGTTTAAGCATTTATTCTTTGTGAATGAGAAGGTTCAGTCTTGGAAAACACAGGCACACAAAATCCTACTTTCTGTCTGGTAATCAAGTACTATTCCTAAGCAGATCCCATAAAAGCAGCAAAATTCTTAAAATTAGCTCTCCTTGTCATTTACCAAGTCCATCTGTTTGTGTCAATTCTGCTTTAAATAAACACTTTTTAAAATTCTGCTTTAAATACACACTATTTTAAAAGGCATAAAAACCCCTTCCTCTTAAAGGGAAGAAACTAATGCTCTGGAAGACTGTAGAACTGTTCAGAATGGATTTCTACACTCAGACAAAATTACATTTAAAAGTCTAGCAGGGCCAGAACCAAAGGAAGAAATTCTGTCACAAATAAATATTTTCAAGAAGTATGTATATGTCAATTAACTCAGCATTCACCTGCACAGACTTACTTTCACTGCTCATAGTTGTTACTACTTACGGTTGGGGAGGTTTGTGAGTTAGACTTAGTCAGAAAGTCTGGCTTGCACTAAAACAGAGAGGACAATTCTGCCCATACAAAGGTGAAAGGCAGCAAACACCCTGCGAGGACAGAAGTTTATATTCCCTGTTGCACTTGCCATCTATCATGCCTCACATGTTTATAAAGTACTTTGGTGCAACAGAACCTGTAGCTGTATATGTTACTAAAAATACAAAATCTATACTTGTATCTAAAGCATCACAAAACTTCCATCACGAGTATTAAATAAAAAATGCTCAGAGCTTCCAAACTGCATGCCATAAAAAAAGCTCATCATATATCAGCTCTGATTTGGCTCACTGCACCAACTGATCTGAGAGCAGCACTGAGAAACTGAGTGGGAGCAGTGGGCAAAGAGCCTCTGAAAAACACCAAGGGAGCCAGAACTTACTTGGTTTTACTTCAGAAGCAGAATAAGGAGCTATGCTATTCAAGGGAATACCAGACTGGTGATAACCTGCATCAAGGTAGATAGCTTGTCTCACCTGACTATAGAGCACTGCAGTTTTCAATTTACCACCGAAGAAAAGGATTTAGTCCTAAGATTGTCCAGTCACTCAGAGCAACCTGAGAGCAGTCCAATTAGGGAGAAACAAACACTCAACCAGCTCAGCTCCTTAATGTCTGTAACTCTGCCATTTCTTAAAAAGAAAGGCCAAACAGAAGTCCTAATGTACTGATATAAACTGCCTCTAGCAGAAGCATCCTATTCAGTGACATCAAAGATAAGCAAAGCCAGGGTAACAGTAGTTTCTGGAGGAAAACACCCACCCCAAATGACAAATACATAAGTTTATTATTGCCAGCTCTGACTCAGACTACAATTCTATGCAAATGTCTTGGGGCACAGCACTATGTTAAACAGCTGCAACCTTAATTCCCTACTCTGGTCAAACGTGAAGTCACACAGAAGACAGTGTCAGCTCAGAAAAGCACACTCCTAAGTGTGAACCCACAATCTCAGCAACAGAGAGAGTAATAGAGAGTTCAAAACTGTGTCTTGTTGGGTTCTTAGGTTTCTTTACTTTTATATGCATGTATAGATACATGAGCTTATCACTCTCTACAGCTACCTGTAAGGATATTGTAGCCAAGTGAGGGTCAGCCTCTTCTGCCAGGCAACTAGTGACAGGATGAGAGGAGACAGCTTCAAGCTGCACCAAAGGAGGTTCAGGTTGGACATTAGGACATTGGACAATTTCTTCACAGAAGGGGTTGTTAAGCATTGCAACAGGCTGCCCAGGGAGCTGGGGGAGTCGCCATCCCTGGACGTGGCACTTTGTGCCATGGTCTAATGGACATGGTGGTGTTGGGTCTTAGGTTGGACTCGATGATCTCAGAGGCCTTTTCCACCCTAAACGATTCTGTGATATGCAAATACAATACATTCACATGAACACACACACAAATGCACATGTTTCTGCACATACACGTGATGTGAAAGTGAGAACACTCCCTTACCTTGGGCTCTTTTAAGTAACAGTGCATGGCCTGAGTCACATCAGCAGCATGAACTGCATTATGATAAGGGTTTTGACTGTGATAATCTTCTTGAACCATAACTGCAGGAAAATAACATATATCCAAATTTAAATAAAATAACAGTTTTTCAAGCAACATTTTATGTTCCATTACTAGGCACAGAAATATGCAATATCCCAAGTTACATACACATGAAAACATCACAGTCAGTAAATCATCAGCTGAACCACAACACAGGTATACCATTTTTATGTGAAGAAATAATATTTTCTAAAAGAAATCAACCACATGAGAAGTCATCTCAGAGCAAAATTAAACAACTTGAAATCAATATATAATCTGAAAGACTCTGACATCTTCCCAGGGAAGGCTCTCTTTGATAATCTAGACTGTCCAAACCGTGAGGCAACCCTGAATACAAAATGCAGATGATGCTGTTTACCAAAGCATCAGGATGATCCCATATCAGGCCTTGAAAACAGACAGGATCAGAGGAAGTAGGCACTGCATTTCTGTCATATGAGGTGCTTTTCTTTTTCATTCAGGAAAGTGGTCGTGGAAAGCCACTTTTCTAGGTATCTTATACTTCACTCACGACAATTTCAGTCTACATGCAATTTAGAAAAGAACCTCATTTAGATGATGGTCTGACCAACTACTCCTAGATTTAATATTCTCTATTTAACTTCTTCCTTGCTTTTCTCCTCTTTCATTCATCTTCCTGGCTGTCTTCAAACAGCATAGGTAGAATTCTTTAAAGAGCATCAATATTAACTCAAGTACATGCAATGAAAGAACTATAAATGTTAATAAGGATGAAGGGGAAAAAGATCTGAAGCACAACAATCAAACCACACTCTAAGGTTTGGCCTGATACAACACATTAGTTCTTTCAAGCAAACCTAAAAGAATATTTTCCCGGCTGACTACAGTCAGTCCTATCAAACAAACATGCCTACAAACCTCTTTTTCTACTCATTTGACAAGCCAAAACCATCCATGTAATTGTGATTGTAATGTTACAGCATTACTGATGAAGTATTTGTGAAGAGCTGTGGTTCATGAAAAGTCAAAATACTGTAACCACCACATAATCTCAATACTATTCAATGCATAGCTGACAGCTCATACAGAAAATGATGAAAATAAATGTTTTTGGGGTTTATCAACCTGCAGTAGAACTCTCTCCCACCAATTCCTCAAATCAAGTGCTCGAATGCAGATGTCCTTAATTTTTTTTGTGGCTTCACAGGCTGGTCAAGCTACCTGAAGTCTACAATTTCTCTAACTTATTTAATAAAGCAGACCTAGGTCAAAATTTTGATCATGGTTTGCCTGAACTAGAATAGCACAACCATCCTATGTTTTCAGGAATAGAGTACGTCGTATTTTCTCTCCCCCTGTTCAAGTCTGAAATAAGAATTTGAAAACACAAAGTAGGAGAATGCAGATCTCCAAGTAACCTTTGGAAATCACTGAAAGACTATGTATGTGTATAAAGATACATACATACAAATATATATATATACACAAAAATGTTGAGATCTTACTGAGAACTAAAACCAGATTTCTCTACTTCAAAAGATTCCAGTAAATTCTTAAATAAAATGAATTTTATATGGTACTAAGGACCACTTGTGCTGTCCTAGTCTTCCCGAATTTGATCTTCAGATTATTGTGGACTGGAGTACAAGAGGTAGTAAAAGAAAAGAATGAACTGTGTTCATGCTGAAAGCTGTATTTGGAAGAAAGGTTCCTTGGTTTGACAGATGGACTAGGACAGAGATAAGAAATATTCTTCTCAGTGACATTAAGTAGAAGGTATTAACAAAAGGGAAAGGTGGTGACTTTCAAAATTAGAATAAAATTTTGCCTTCTTCCAAGTCTAATCTCATTTTAGTGACATGACTTTGAGTAATCGTGCGTAGTTAAAACTATATATATTATCTTTTGATAACCAGCCAACTAATCCAGTCACTCCTAACTAGTCCTTCAAGTACTATGATTTGCTAAATCTCAACTAACCAGAAGATAAGTAAGATGAGAAAGATAAACCACACTCAGTTACAACTCGAGTAGCCTAAGACTGGATTTCTACAATAATTTTCTTCACATTTCAATTTATCAGTGATTAGGGTCAGCTGATTTCTGAAACTGGAAGGAATTGAGTCCACTTTAAAGCAATGTGAAATATAAGACAGAACTAGTTTTGTTCTTTTTAAGATGAAAGAGAACTAAATTATGAAAACAAAAACATTCCCTTATTTGAAAGGTGAGAAAAGCCTTCCAAATGTGATTTCTCCTCTGCTAAGTGACAAACTTTGTAACCACAGAATTGTTTTCTCTGGAAGTGTGAAAGCCTGCTAAAAGGGACCAGAAATTTGTTTCTGCTGCTCAGTTAAAAAAAAAATCCCACTTCCCAAAATTGAAGGTACTGACTGTCACAGAAGAACCAATGGAAAGAAGTCGCACACCAGTGCCTGTCTATGGCACTGGGATGCAAAAACACAGCCCATTCAGCTGTTGAGTGAATGTACTGCTTGGTTTGAATATTCTACATTGTATTTACAGTTCTTTCCATCAAAATAGAAGTATTTCGATGGCCCAAACATTCAAGTAAAATTGTCCTGCACTCTGTTGAGGGAGAAACTAAGCCCACAGTACAGTGCTTGCTTGTGTAAGAGTTTGAACAAGCCAGAGACAGCATCAAACTGGCACCAGTAAATCCAGCCAAGCTTATATGTTCCATACAGTTAGGAAACTATATCACTGGGAAGCAAAGACCAATGCAGAGCTGAAAATTAAAAGAAAGGAGCTGTCCGGCCTTTCTCAACACAAATTTCACACAATGTCCCATATGTTTCTGATTATTCAGCTTTCATAAATGGAATACAACGTCAGCTATGGAACTACTAAATTTGTTAATACTTGTTTGGATTTAACATGGACGGTTCAGTACTCACAGAAACTTTGAGAGATTGTCTCAATCAATATCATTTATATCACTGCACAATCTGGACTGCATTAATATCCTTCAAACCTTATTGCTAAACTTCAACCAGTACTTCAGTTAAGGTATAAAAAAGCAGCAATATTCATAATAATAAAAAGCTGTATTTACCCAAAAATCTACGAAGTTTCATCGTATCTAATTGGAAGTGTTCAATTAGTCCATGAAGATTAAACAGATGAAAGGTTAAGCTGACTAGACTGTTTCCTAAAAATAAGATGAAAATACTAATTCATTGGAAGCCATGAAATCAGTGACTTTTTCATAAAAAATGTATTATTTCAAACAAATTGGTCACAAAAATTATACAAGCAAATTTTTCTACACCAATTTATGATAAGTAATTAAATCTTATTCCATGACAAGATTCCATTAGCTGTTTCTAGTAATAACCAGTGGTTTTGATTAATGATAATGCATTCATCAACTGTCCACTGTCAACTGATGTTGACAAAATGTTACTGAACATTAAAAAAATCAACAGGTTTCAACATTACAATGATATTCAACTTTGTAAGTAACTTTATGCAACATATCACAAACAAACAGCTGAAAACCAAATACAAAAATGATCAGGCAAAGAGAAAAACCAAAACTATCAATTAGTACACATTGTAAATATGCTCTCATTCTTGTCCTGTATTTTGCTGAACTTCTCCTTATTTTACCCAGAACTCTACAAAAAAGTTTCTCTAGGAAACACATACAAGATTACAATACACTTTGCCTACTCATAGCTATATTATAATCATTTGCAGTGGTAAAATAGGTAAAACTGCAAGAGACAGAGAAATAGCCCAAAACATTTATTTGAAATAGCTTGCCCATTATTTGCTTTGCAAACAATGTCGTGACTGACAATCTTCATTTAGCATTAAAGAACCTGGCACAGAAGGAAATTGAGGTACAAAAGGACAAAAATTTCTGCTAAATCTTGCTTATTACTGGGCTTAATGTATTCCCACGTGCATGCCACTTCCTCACAATAAGATATGCAATTCTTGGAACAACATTTACCGGGTAATTTGTTTCTTAGAGGTTCATCCAGGGCAGCTCATCCAGCAGAGTTTTATATACAGCATTCTGCCCTTAAAAACTTTCAAGAACAAAGCTGCCTGATCAAAATGTCCTTCTGAAATTACTTAATTAGGATGCAAAACTTTAAGCACTCTAATTGCAATTCTGCTACCTACTCCATATGATGTAAGACCTGCAAGAGCTGCCCTCCATTCTCTTCCCACACTGCCACAAATGTTGCTGTGATGCTGGACTTGCTTATCTCTTCCTTCCATTCTATTCAAAATCCAGCTTCCATTGCTGTGATTATGATACAAATATTCACCCTACCCACTGCAGCAGCCCTCCCTCCTCCTTTCCAGCACTTTTACAGATTTCTTTTCTGTCTGTCCATAAATTAAACAATACTTTGACATTTTTTTAACCAAATACTTGTGTAGTTCCTACTGCTACTTGTCATGGGCACACAAAACTAACCATGATGTTCTCTCCCTTCTTCTATTTTGTGCAAGCTGTGTGTACAGCAGCTTCCCTCTACTCAACTCCTAATTCTCCAGGTATTCTATTACATGTCCTAGTTATAATGCATTCACACCAACGTGCCTTCTTATTGCACTATAAAGCAACAGAACTACCAAACTTTAAATTTATCAGAAAAATACTTGTTCAATACAAATGACCTTTTGGACACAAGCATATGAATTACCAGCAAACCCATAATTAAAAAAAAAAAGTGTAAGACAGTAAAATTACTTGTTAATTTATAACAAATTACTACTACAAATTACTAGAAGAGAACGGAAATTACAAAGTATGTGAAGGGGCTCTTCTACAAATCAATGATTATTATCAGCACTGACAGCATCATTATTTTAATGGAGTGACCAGGCAAACTAGGACTTAGATTAAACACTGTTAAACCAAAAAGTACTACCTGATGAAATTTGTGCTTTTTAGTGAATCATATACTGCAACAGAAGTGCCACAGTTAAGTTATACTAGGAGATAAAACACAAATGAAATAGCAAAAGTAGTAGCACCATTTGTCAGTCTATCAAAAAGAAAAATATCAAAATTCCAATTTCCAACCTTCTCCAGCATACACTGAAAGAAAACACAGAAGCTGTCATTTTTTAATCAGCGCATGCCTATCTTCCTGTAACCCGGAGGAGTATTTAAGATTTCAGAGACAGATCAAGTCTTAGGATTTTTACATACATACAAAAAAAAAAAGTAGTAAAAGAATAATTAAATTTGTCTGATAACTGAAAAACTTTAATATACATGTTACAAATTTAAAAAAAAAAACGAATAAAAAAGAGAAGTGCCTTGACAAAACTGATTGGAGATCATCCTTTAGTCAATTTTTCAAAAGAAGTAAGACACAATTTAAAACAATTAGGTTAAAACCAGAAACAATATGACAGAAAGACTCTGCATTCAGACTTCTTTCAGTTTTTCAATGAACTAGCAAACAAATCTGTGTAGTCTTTGACCTCATTTTCTGTCTATTCCCTGCTTATAGAAAAGAAATAGTACCTAGATGATTTACTAGATATATGAGCGATTTGCACCTGAGCCATTATGTGAGCCATAATGCATTTTAAATTCTTCACAAACCTAGCCTTTGACTTTCCACCTCACTGAACTACCATGTTTTCTCAGTGGCTTCACATGAACTGTCCTTCTAGCAAGAGGGATCAACAAGAACAGCAAACAGCACAAGAGGCCTCACCAAAGTTCAGCAATCCCGATCTCTGCCTCCCCTACCTGTATCACATATAACTGTCCAGCACATTTTACAACAGACTCCTGCCTATTCCTATTCTCATTAGATTGGTAGAGCTGTTTTATAATTCAATTATGCAAAAAGCATTCGAGCTTTGCTCTACCAGCCACTAAAACTCTGCTACCTGAGAAAACAAGAGCGTTAACAAGTTCTCTTTAGTATTAAATTACACGTACATTTTTAAGATCCACCCTCCAGGTTATCAAATATCTTTTCTAAACCACAGCCTGATCATGTTCAGCTTGGATATGTCCACTGTGTAAGTATATCCCTTTTTTGTGTCAATATGACAAATAAAGAAGCACTAAGTGCAGTAACACACAGCCTTTGGGATCTTGAGTAACCTGAATCATCTTTGCCTGTTCAGTCTCCTTCAGCACTATCCATCCTCTGTCCCCAGTACACTGGTCTTTTATCCAGGTAGCTGCTCTCTTAACATCACTTCTCTTCCCAGTACCTGTTTTCCCCGCTTTAGTGCCACACAGGCATATTATAGCTATCACGGTTTTCTTTCCTGGAAGAATTGCCTACCAAAGAAAAAGTCAGTTGGGCATAAACATGTCCTGAGAAATCAATTTACTGCATTTTACTGAGTTTGCAGTAGTAGGTAGTCACTCTTTCAGAAATTCTTTAGTTATGTTAGACTAAAAATTAAAGGAAATTGTCTATATTGCTCCATTACATTTCTTATATAGAGACACATTTTCCTTTCTTCATTTTTTTAGAGTGCACCCTTCATTCACCAGTTATTAGGAAAAAAAAAGAAAGAGAGAAAAACACCAGCCACAAAAATCATCCCAGTACACTAGTGGGCAGTAAAGGAGTTTGTTGCAAACTATTAAGATATATCTATATAAACACACAAAAATACATACACACACATATATTAAAACACGCTTAAAATTTGTATTTGGTTGTACTTTCAACATGTGATAGAGTTATATATACTAGCAAGCATTTTAAAAGACACACTTAAAAAAAAAAAGTCAAGCAACCAACCTTTGCTTGTCCATTATAATCATCATCTAAAATGTTTGAAGAATTTGGAACAGTGATACCACGGAAAAAACGGGAAGATCTCAGATATCGCTGGAAACTAAGCAACCTTCTCACATTTCTCGCAGACACAGAGACTTCGATTTCAGAATTTGCTACAAAAAAACAAGAAAATAAACACTCTTGCTAAAAAAACCTTTATCAAAAAAATGAGTGTTCGGGGAAGTCTTGTACAAAGGTAACGCAATTTTTTTTTGGTATCAAACGTTTCCAGCCACAAATACAAGTATTTTTATTAATGAAAAATACAGAGCCAGGGTTTAGGAAAAAAGTGTTCCGTGTAAGCATCCTGTAAAGAAAAACAAATATTTAAATCACAGCTGCAACATATCTTTTTAAGGAACTCTGTTATTGAAAGGACAGAAATATTACGGAAGTTGTCTAAAATCACACAGTACTTCTAATAAATTATTCTTGGAAAACTGCTTTCATGTATCCATGTCCCTAACAAATCACATAAAATACGAACACCAGCAAGAGAATATCAGAAACTGCATGTTGTTACAGGAGATACAAGTAGGCTTTGAGCACATACAAGTGACTTTTACACGGGTTTTAAATCTCAGAAAATCTCTTAGCTCTACTACTGGTAAAATTTTAAACACACTCAAGTAATTCTGGTGCTTTTGCAGATAGTTACGCTCTTCTGGCAAACAAGTAGCACATTTATTTTCACAGCATATGCAAATCCCTTTCTCAGTACAGTAAAAACACAACAGACAATTATTTTAACCTGTTTTCAAATATTAATCCAAATATTTTGCTTTATACTTACTAGGTTAACTGTTTATTCAAATGACTGATGCTAGCTTATGTCCAATTCCACTTGATATACTTGAAGAGTTTGAGAAACCTGAAGATCCAACTATGCATAGCTACAATTTCTTTGTAACAACTCAGATCCTGTGATTTTGAAATACTAAGGGTCAAAATTGGAGTTCACTTTCTTTTCAGCTTTTAATAGCAATTTTCTATAACTAATAGTCAATAATCTTGATATTCACTCTCTGCCTGAAATGACTCATGCTAAAAAAAAAGATATTAAAAAATAAAGTATTAAGGAAGTCAATGCAAACAGGCTCTTCTCCAAAAATGCAGATCCTCAAAACCAACATGAGCTCAACTCTACAGTACAGAACTCTTCTTCCAAGAACAAGGCATATTAGAAGTTGGTGACATAAGGAGCTACACTTTTTGTTCTTAAAAGTCAATCTAAAATGCTGTACAGGGGAAGCTGTGGTCTTACTGACAATCTCAATTAAAAGCCTTAGCAATTTCTAGAGACAGCAGCTTAACCCTATGTAAAATAAATCTTAGCCATTTAAATTCTTCTCCCTGCAGAAGTTCCAACTTAATTCCTGTTCCATGTTAGCTCATTAATATACTAATTTCCAAACCACGGTAATAAAACGCCTCTAAACAGAACTGACAGCGGGACAAACATACAGTATCTAATCAAATGCCACAGTGTTCCACATGAACAGTCTACGCTAACAGAGATTAAACTGACAAAACTAGAATACTCTTTCAGACATGCCTGAAACACTTTATCAAGACACTGAAATTCAAGGCTAGCACAGACAACTTCACGTGAAATATCCTTCTTCAAGTTATCATATTCAAGGACAAGGGCATTGCCTCAGAAGACACTGATACATATACATATATATATATATATATACATATGTACTACATATGATAAAGGTAGCTTATAAAGCAGCATTCACATGTACAGCAGGCAAATAAATAGATTCTGTCAGGCTGCATTACTCTACCAATATTTCTAAGCACATTTGTTAACATGAGATTACAATCTGAGCATTGCCAGGCTGCAGAACAGAGAAGCAGGGAGCAATACAGCTGCTGCTGTTAAAGGAGCATAGTTCTTCCCCCTCAACCCTTAAAATCCAAATTTCAAAACAGAAGCTGCTAGGTTGAAAAATAAAATAATATAAAACTGTTGTAACTTGGGTCACAAAATGATCTAAAATATCCACAAAATCACACACAAAAGCCAGGAACTTCACTAAATGTCAATAAAACAAAATATTTAAAGTGGGAAAAATTGTGCAGATACTTTTCTTGATCTCAAATACTCTTTTACAGATCTAGAGTTAACAAAAACTTATTCTTGTTGTCATAGTACAAAGTATGTTTCACTGTCACAGATGCCACATGTTAATCTTTGACAGAACAGTATGGTGCAGGTAATATAACTAAAACAGCAGCTTCTGGCAGCAAAGAACAAAACAGAACACAGAAATGCAATAATTTGGCAGTATAGACATTCCACTTGTATTTGTAAGCCATTGTGGGGGGTTGCACATGATCTTACTTCAGTATTTTTTCTGATGATGATGCGGGTACAGAAGCAAATGAGTTGCTTGGTTTTCTGTGAAGCTTCACTATTCTGTGAACCATTATTACTCTTTACTTCATATTATGCTATTGAGACATTTAGCATGTTTAAATGCTCTAAATTATCACCTATTTGTATAGCTCATAAACTACTTTTACACATTAATCCTACTTTTTCTACCCCTTGTAAAGAAGGGGTAATTCATCAGCTGATGCAATTCAAACAAACAGCAAAGCCTACATCATTCCAGCTTTCCCAGCAGCAATGCTGCTTATTACAGAATCACGAAACAGGTGAGGTAGGAAATTACTTCTGGGGTTCATCTGGTCAAACTGCTCTGCTCACTCAGACCACATCATCCAGGACAGTGTCCCAGAGGCTTTTGAGTATCTCCCAGGATGGAGACTCCACAGTGTCCTTGGGCAACCTGTGCCACCATATGGTCACTCTCACAGTGGAAAAGTGTTTCCTGACGTACAGAGGGAACCTCCTGAGTTTCAGTTTGTGCCCACTGCCTCCAGTCCCGGCCCTGGTCACCACTGAAAAGAGCCTGGCTTCATCCTCTTTGCACCCTCCCTTCAGGTATTTGTATACATCCATGAGTTCCCCCACTGAGCCTTCTCTAGCCTGAACAGTCCCAGCTCAGCCTTTTCTCATCAGCCCCTTAATCTTCCTGACCCTTTGTGGGACTCTTTCTGGTATGTCCATGTCTTTCTTTTACTGGGGAGCCCAGACATGGACACAGCACTCCAGGTGAGGCTTTCGCCAGTGCTGAATAAAGGAGTGCGATCACCTCCCTCTACCTACTGGCACCATTCCTCCTAACGTAGCCCAGGATACAGTTTGCTTTCTTTCCAACAAGGCCACGTGGCTGGTTCATGTTCAATTTGGTGCCCACCAGGAGCCCCAGGTGCTTTCCAGCCAAGCTGCTTTCCAGCTGTTTCTAAGCTGTTCCTCCCCAGAGGCCAGGCTTTGCATTTCCCTTTGAACTACTAGTTATTGTACACATATAGCCCAAGCTAAACAAACCTTGACTAAATGTCTTTATCATTTAGATCTGCAATGATTAGAATAACTTCCAATTGAGAAAAGAGATCTTGAGCCTCACCATCCCTCTGCAGTTCCAGAACACCTCATTCGGGGGGACAACACCAACCCCAGAAGTAAATTTCTCTCCCTTTAAAACATTTTGCACAAGACAATTCAGAATAGGCAAGTCAGATGTGGAGGTTTGACAGGTTATTAATTTAAAAGGGAGGCTGAACAGAAAATAGCTAGCTTTCAAGGAATGGGGTGGGAGGAAGACAGGTTCTTCAGCTGCACGAACACTGATAGCAACTGTTTCCTTTTCCTCGCAGATAAATTATTATTAAGGATACACAAACTAAAGGCTTTGTGGTTCTGGCAGACCAGCTAAGACCAGTTCATGGGAAGGACCGGTAAAACACAGTTGTGCAATGGAAACTCGGTATTTCCCTCCTGGCACATTCGTTCCCTTTATATGCATGATTAATATGAGAATGTCAGCCTACCTCTTCTATCATGAGTCATGAAATGAGATGCTAATTTCAAAGACCCTACCAAATCAAGGTTCAATAATGTATTTATTACGGAAAGAAGGTGGTGAAGAATGAAGAGTGCATTGCATTTGCTCATGAATAAGCATGCTGCAAAGACATCCCTCCTCCCAGTCCAAACATCTTTCATTTGGAGCCTTCAGTGTGTTAAATGCCTTTCTATATCCAATACTGACCATTTGCTCTCAAGAACAGTTTAGGGACAAATCAGAATGAGAAAATAAGTATGGCATTTACTGCCTTGAGAACTGAAAGAGAATGAAAGCGAAGTTGGGATGGCAGGCATGTTAAGAAGGATGCTGCAGCATTGAAGCAGTGCTTTCAATGCAAGGAACCAGAACACAGCCTGTAGGTCTTTGTGCCTAGTCAACCACAGCCATCCTATGTTCCTTTCTAAGTTAGAGATACCATCCAAGATATTTTCCAAGGGTTTTTTGGGTTTTCTTTTTGTTTCTTTGATTAAAATGGTTATATTCTTGTTTCTTGGGAGCCCCTGGTGGTGTAGTGGTTAAGGATACGGCACTNACATTCTTCTTCTCGTTCCTTTCTAAGTTAGAGATATCATCCAAGATATTTTCCAAGGGTTTTTTGGGTTTTCTTTTTGTTTCTTTGATTAAAATGGTTATATTCTTGTTTCTAAGCACCTTAACTGAGATGCTGGTAAAATAAAATATTCCTTTCTCTAAAATAAAGAAAAATAGGTAATTCTGTTTCCTAATATCAGTTATTTTGCTAATGTTGTGCATATACAGCAATAAAATAGCGCATGTTGTCTTCATGCAACAGATTTCATCTGTATTTCAAGACACTAATTTTAATCTCTCTTCCCACTCCTAATCTTTCAAGAGTGTCATTCTTCATGAAAACCTAAAAAAAAAAGTTTTTCATATTTCACAAGGATATTAAATATTTATTTTTCTGATGCCGATATAAAAATACAAAGTGAAAACAAGTGACAATCACAGAATCATAATCATATCACTAAATCATATACTGATAGATTTGCTCTCTGAATTTTTGCATCTTACATATAGTAAAGACAGTCAACAAAAGACAGAATGACAACTTAATTATGGTTAGGTTTAATTTTTTATTAATAGAGAACTTAAATCCTAACAACATGCTTCAACTTTATTTTAAATGCAAAGATAAAGACTCATACCCTCTGATGTGCTCCTGACTAAAACCAGGCTATCCAGTGTAAGAACTCTACCTCCATTTCTTCCCTGCTACAGCACAAAAGGCAAATAGGAAGTTATCCACAATAAAAATCACTGGTTTTTTGCTACAATAAATACATAGAAAGAGTATAATTGAGGATCTCAGGTATCACTGCCACTAACAGAAAAAAGAAATTTAAGAACAATATTTGAGAGGATAGATCTTTCTTATGTTTAACCTGAAGTTTGAGGTGCACAGGCCCACTAGAGGAGATTTTTTTTCCTAAGAAGTATCACAGAAATATCTTCTTTTAGCAGAAGCAATCTCTCACGATTTTTCCATATTAAACCCAACTATGCATTTATCATTTTTACACAGCAGATGCTGTCACTAAACATGACACAATATCTGAAAGTTTCCACTACCTGTAAATACATACACTGGAAAGCAATATTCAATTTCATATGCCACTTACAGCCATCTCTCTGAGGTCTTACAAGATACAAATAATGTCTATTTACGAATAATTTTTAAGTATTATCTAGCATTTCACACCACTAGAGGGACCCATAAGCATTCTGATTTCCCATCTATCCCTGTCAAACCATTAAGAAATACATTATTTTAGATCCATGAACACTTTCTAAAAAATCAAGTCCTGTTATTTACCTCTTCTGTAAGTTTTCCACTCATGATTGGCAGTTTCAAGTATTTTTTTAGACATTCACTACTAAGGCATTATATAAAACTGTGATTTCATCTGGAAGATATAATTTCAGCAAGGATTTTGAAATTACAGAGAAAGACTATTGGGGTTTAAATTACCGTATTATATTTCCTGTTTTCCTCATTAGCACTCTGAATCACTGCTCAGCACCACTGTCAGGCACTAAATCCCCTCTCCCACTTAAAAGAAAAAATTAAGCCAGACTGCTTTTGTTTTAGTGTATGTCTACTTATACCCACACTCATACATTTCTTTTCCAAATAGGAATGATCAATGGAAAATATGCTAAATCCTTATGTGGGTTAAGGATCAATGTAACAAACATGGCTTTGCAAGTGTCTTCTGACTGAGTGGATTCAGAAAAAATTGTTAAGTCTCAAGAAACCCTGCTATTACCACAATTATATTAAAAACTCCAGTGGTTTTCAACAAATCTTCCCTAATGGAGGCAGGAAAAACTGCTAAACATCACTACCAAAGATACTTTCTACCAAAGATAACTTCTTACAGATCTTACAGAATGAAATGCTGCTTCAGCAAAATATAGAGCCACAGAACCGTAGAATAATTAAGGTGGGAAGGGCCAGAAGAGACTTCTCGAAGTCCTTTAGTCCAATAATCTGCTCAAAGCAGAGCTAATTTGAGAGAAATTACTCAGAGTGCAGAGATTAGACTATTTCAGTATAAGCACCAATTCTCCAATGGCACTGTAAGCCAATGCACAGCAGGAAAAGTGTAAAGAAAACACCATGAAAAGTTATCTACAGGATTTTACTGATGTATTTCTCTTGAATTTTGGCTGATCTTAACATTTCTGGAAACAGATCAGGAAAGATACAAAATTAAGTAAATTAAACAATGCCATTCCTCTGCTGGAATGAGTAATATTTCGCAATAATCTCAGGACTAGGAAACTATACAGAAGGCATAATCTTTCCATACCAATTTACTGAATCATAACCCCAGCAATCCTGCAGTTGTGTACTTTTTTTTTAACCTGAACCCATCCACTGGGCAAGGCAAATCTGCAGCTCACAACAGCATAGTGTGAACCAATGAACTTCACTGAAGCAAAACATTTAGAGGAATATCATCAGAACACAAACACAGCCCTTACAAAATGGGTTATGCTATGTTAATCAAGATATTGATGCTTCTGAAGAACAAGTACATGACACAATAATGGTTCCACTACTTTTTCAAAAGGATAATATATTCCAAACCATCACCAAATAATTTTCTTGATGTCTTACAAAAAAACCACACCTTTCTTTGGTGCCCTAGAAATCTTCAGTTCTACAATAACGGACTGTCAGAACCCGCAAGTAATGCTTTTTGTCTATTTTCCACCATCAGAAATGAAAGAAGAATTCAAAAGTAACACATCATGATTAACAGAAAAAGAATTTCCTTTACCAGTCAGTATGACTGTGAATACAAAAGTCAAATTGGGAGCAGACATGAAAACAAAAGAATTCTCACATACTTTCCATCAAATTATCCAGTATTTAAAAAAAAAAAAAAGCTTTCAAAATAAGTTATTTGGAGAAGAAACACATTGGAGAAGTTCAGAAGAAAGGGAAAAAGAAACCAGAATGGGTCTCTGTCTTCTTCTAAGGTCAAACTTACTTCAGCAATAATAAAACAGAGTGGGCTGTACCTGTGCAAGACCCCAGGGCACACATGATGTTTTACAGAAACTCTTAGAAAAAGATTGTTATAAAACAACAATCTAGGAGAGCAAAAGAAAAAAAAAATAAACCTGTCCTGTCTTCTCAGTGGCAGCTTTTATCCCAAAATCTTCCTTAACCAAGCTCACTTCAAGCTCACTTCAAGTTTATCTTCACTGTTTTCTTTGGTTAAGGTTGTAGTTCAAGCATTTTCTGTGACTTCCCCTTGTGGGACTGCATTCTCCACACTAAATCGAAGTTAAAATTCCGCTCACATTGAGGAAAACAATATACTTGAATAATCTGGATTATGAATAATTAGAAGACTATTTCAGAACCGCATCCTTCACAGAAAGGCAGCTTTTGGAGAAATCTCTTGAGTACAAGCTTTTTACTCCTCAGTACTGGTATTTTTATAGGGAAACAAATTCATTCAACCTATGACCACACAGAAATCTCCCCGCATGACTTTACTCATTGTGAAACTCACCCTTCTTCACAGCAGACTGTTGAACAAGACAATTACTTTTAACAATATTCAGCTTGGTAATTCCTCTGTCTTCTTGAAACAAAGAAGGGCATTCAAATTCACCTGCACCCTGCTCATTTTATCTCAATCTCTAGATGGTATCATCAAAAGCAACACTGCTGCTATTACACAAGGATTTTGCAAATTGTTTAAAGCAATCAACTGAATTTGCACTCCTCTCTCTTCTTTGACTTCTGTCCTCTCAGGCAAGGGGAATCTAAATTCACTGTTTGAGATAAACCTTTTCCAACAATTTGTGAGCAAAAAACCGGAAAGTGAAAAACACCATGGCAAACAGTAGATGCTGACACGTTTGTCAGATCTCAGAGTAGCATATAATATGTTACATGAACTGTGATTTCCAAGTAAACCGTCGGAAGGTTGTATAATAAACTCTGGAATTTCTTCAAGTATTTGCCTTCTCAATAAAGAGAACTAAATTTATCCATTACCTGTAAAAGTCTCCCTTTCTTTTCCCACTAAAAAGGCTTCATATACAACTGAGGAGAAGAACTGTTGAAGTCTCAATGAAGTCTGAAGTTCAAATCACATTATTTTCTCTCTTATGAGAAGCATCTATCTGCTTCAAAATTGAGCCATTCCTGGATGTTAACAGACACATACTGAATAACTCAAAAATCCCTTTCTTCTTTGCAACATATTTTAACTCACATATGTGACATATTTGCTTATCTATAAAACACAAAATAGAGCCCCATGTCTTGGCAACATCACTATCTCCCCACAGAAGCATGCTCAGATGAGAGTGGCCCAAGAGAATTCTAAAACCTTTTGACAAAATCTTACTTATTCAGGGTCAGGTAAAACAGGAAAAGCACAAAGAAAAAAATGTTTCCTCTCCACAAACCCAAAAATATTTGGGTTTTTATCTATTTCTTCTGACTATATCCAACAACCCTTTCCTAAAAAGGAACCTTAAAAGCATTACTTTAAGTTGTATCTGCATCAGAACACTTCCCAATATTTTTTCTGTTATCTTAATTATTCATTTGATCTTTATTCTTTTTGGCTTCCTTTCCTCAGTATAACATACTGTGCCCACAAATGAGCACTGTTTTGGTTTTTTATCAGGTGAAGCAGTGAGTGATTGGGGCATATTATATACTCCTGTTTGTGCATGCTAGAAACTCCTCACAAACATAATCAAAGTTTCTTAACTGTATTTGTAAGCATGTGTATATACATACATAGACACACGTATATAAAAAAAATAGGTATTACTGACAACCCCTCAATAGTAAGGAAACAAATCCTAAAAATTTATTGCTGGTTTACTGTTTCTGAAAAAGGGTATTTTTATACTGTCAATTACCAACTCTTCTACCAAAGATTCTGTTTTGCATTAGCTTTTATCAGCATATTCTGTCAACATTGCAGATTGAATTACTGTCTGTGATGTCTCAAGGGATGTAAAAAAAATTGTAAGTAATCGTGTTAACTGTAAGTAACATGTTACCCAGTGTAAACCAGCAGACAGTAAAGGTAGTTAACACCACTGAAATCACTTTTTCAGTAACTTCCCTGAAAACCAAACAGTACATGCTGCATTGTCACAGTGAACTGCAAAACTTCCTCCTTGTAACAGGTGGAGTGAAAAGTTCCATAGTCAATTCAATGAAACACTACAGTGCACATTTTAATGTGCAAATGTGATTAATGTACATCCACTGAACAACCATTATATTTAAGGCCAAAATTTACTTCAGAGGAAGACAGCTGTGTGCCTGCTCTCTCCTTTCCAGAAAGGGTGGCTTTGAGCTGCTTTCTCAGTTTATGTCCATGGTCCTACACAGGCATAATCAACAGATCACAGTAACAGAAAAGCTACTAATTAATGATTCAACATTAACCAATTGCCAACCATCAAGGAATACAATCCTGTCTTCCCCCACTCATTAGGAAGCAGTTTTATTCAAATAAAAATTTGTTATTTAAGCTACTCCTCCTGGCTAGTCCCTGCAATTACCTATAAAAAGGTGACTTTTGGAACAACGTGTAATATAGAAGGAAAACTACCACCCAACAAACTTAGCTTGATCACCAGTCAAATCCCAAATTTAACAATTCTCAGATGATTCCCATACCATCATCTCTAACAATAACAATAAAGATATTTTTTCAACAATCTTTCCTAAAATTGAATTTCCTAGGAAAAAAGTTACTGTTGAGAATACTTCAAGTTAGAAATTTACATATTCATGTGTCAATTACAGAACTATGGGATGAGGATACAGTGGCTGAGCTTATAATGCTTAAGAAGAAACAGAAGTGGTCTTAAGAAGTGCTAAAAAAATTCTCCTACAGCAACACTAGATGAAGTTGCAAGTTAAAACAGTGTTATGAAACAGAAGTGACTATTTAAAACAAATACACACACAACAGGAGCTTCCTGAAAACAGAATAAAGCATTTAAAATTCAGTACTCTTCAAACCTACCAATAAAATATGGGGTTAAGAGCCTATCAATAAAATACAGGAAAAGAGAACTGGTCAGCAGATTATTAGATGGACCTCCTGAAAGACATTCAACTTCTTCTCAAAACATCATTGACACAAAAAGAAAATGCTGAACAACAAAAATTATGTAAGAAAAACACAAAACAGAAATAATGCTTCCACACTGTGACTGACAGCCTGTATATACAACATCTGCAAAACAGGTAAGCCATGATCTTTGCAAAATACTTAATACCACAGAATAAAGTCAGTGGATGGTAGAAGAAAGTTACACTGAAACTATACAATCATGATGAAGGAAGCACACCCATGCATTACTGATATTCAGGATACAGCTGTGATGGGGAAGAAAAAAAAAATGACAGCACTCAGATGGTTTAGTTTACTTTGGCTCCAGAAGAGACCCTTTTCAGTTCAGTCTTTGCCTCAAGGAAAGGCTGGCTCCTCTCACATGCTATTGCTCCTAAGGGTGAACATTTTTCAGTCACGTAGCTCAGTGTGGCAAAATCAAATCCTTCTGGAGTTACCGGGAGGGGGCAGGAAGAATACCCTAAAAATTAGGTCAAGTCTGATTCCCACAACTTCTCTCTATTTGCAGCCTCACAGTACCGTAACAAATCTCTTTTGCTTAAAACAATTAAGGAAGCATTGATCAGGACTCAATTAGCATTGCAGAGAAAAAGAAAACATTTTACTGATTAATAAAATCCCACAATTATGTTAATTAATAGATAACCTAGTGATGTGGTGAGAATTCCTTACTGACTTTGAAAGAAACTCACAATACAGCAGGAGCCTGAAGTCGAAGAGCAACCCTGCAACAGGCTACAATCCTGAAGTGCAGAAAACCTGACTATAATATGGCACCTCTGAAAACTGCCACAGCAGCTGACTTGAGAGGGAAGCTATAGCCAAAGAATTTTTTTGGGCCTCCTAGCAACATTCTTTGCTGTCATCAGACACCACAGGTGATACTGCTAAAAGCTGGTTCCTGTGCCTGAACAAGCACGGGCAAGAAGAAAGGGTGTGAAAATCGTCTGATTAGTCATGATCTGCCTGATGCACAATCATCAGGATGGAAAGAAACAGCGTGATGAGGACCACAGAAAATAGTTAATTTGACAACAGCAATAATCTCCTTATGTTGGCTGCCTTTTAACTGGTAGTTCTTTTACTACTCTGTTAGTATTTCCCCCTATCAGCATGAAATGCCACATATATATACATACACAAAAAGACACAGTTATGTACTTCATAAATTGCATGCTATTTCTAGAGAATTTATTATACTCAATCAGGACTTGAGATGAAGTTCTTATCCTCTTTGTTGGAAATATCAATATAGCACACTCTTCAAACTTTGTTTTCTCACCTATTTTTATGAAACTTTTGAATGAAACTAAGAGTTTAAGAGTTTTAAATGTGATCTACTTTTTTAAAAGAGTAACTTCAGTTATGATCAGAGCATAAGACCAGTTTCTGCCACTCATTTTTGTTAATAAGGTAATTACAACAACCACACTTGTTACCATGAAATCAGCTTTTCTAAATCTCTCCATTGTATTCAGAATACTTGGAACTGTGCTGATACAGTGTTGGTATAGATACTTTGTGACACTTAACACATTCAGTATTGACAGCATTTAATTAAGACTTAAATCCCCTGCACTTTCACTGCATATTGGTTTGGAGGTTATTGAAACTTTATATTACAAAAACTACTGACAAATTTAGTTATAATAACATAGATAATTTAACTTTTTTCTCTACAAAAATATTATTCTTATAACACTTCTGAGAAAAAAATTATTCCTAAAACACATAATCAAAAAAAATTAGTCTGTTGTTCTCCTGTAACACTTTAAGATTTGTATTTGTCCAAAAATGTAAGTCCTAGCTACATGTTTGAGTAGATGTAATGTTAATTGATTATGATGAGGTCAAAGCATATTGATAACTACCGTAAGTCTGTTCAAGCACCATCCTAGATAGGGCCTTTCTGCTGCTGCATAAAAGCAGGAAATTATTCTTCCCAACTGATTCTATCTGCCAAGTGAGCACTCAGCACACACACCAGTAGCTGGATATAAGACAGTCTTCATTTTCACAGGGATTCAGGTTTAAATTCAACGAGTTTAAACTAAATTTTTAAAAACAAAAATTTAGCAGTGAAGATCGTCTATTTTTGGTAGTGAGTTTGCATGAAGGATTTTCCTAAATATAAAAAAATGGTCTTGCTATAAGAACTTCTATCTTTTAGAGGCTCAGTAGTTAAATTTGATGGAAGCCTTTGTTTATTTTGTAATTCATCTGCTTTTAAATACTTACAGTGAAAAATACGGAAATCAATGTATGGATGAGAACCTCTTCTCTCTGTTTCAAATCCTGCCCGACTTCTTACTCGCACATCTCCTAGAAACAGGGTCAAGAGTGAAATAAAAGTGTGGAAGAGTGGCAGAGATAAAATGCAAATGAACATAGCCTGGAGGGGTAAAGATTCATGTACTTAATGGAGGAGAGTAATTCAAACAATAGGCCTACTTCAATGCTTTTTGTTTTAAAGGTGAAATTCAAAACAAAGTTTGAAGACTTGTTAAACATGCAATCACATGCTTTCTCGTCAAAATCTCTCCTGCCTAAGCATACGTTGCCAGAAGCATGTGATAAGCATTCAGATGAAATTAGGAAGAGCTTGCTACACCAGTATGGTAAAAATGCACCTTAATATGACAGAAAACACAAACATTTAAAGTTGATTTGTTCCTCAGTAACACACATAAAACGATAACATTCTGTAAAATACAAAAAAGATTCAACTTCCAGAAATGGTAGCTTTTAGCAAATAAGCTAGTTAAAATACGGTTTTATTTTACATAATAGAATATTTTCCCACTAGCATTTACTTACTTGTGCTCAGCTGTTTGAATATTACACAAGAGCCTATTAAAATACCAAAACTCAGTATTAAAATTTTATCAAACTATTTTGCACTGTAATTAGCTTCAACCTGAATCTTTTAGCATGCTAGTTGATTTCTACTTATCCATTTTACCAACTGAAAGCTGATCAGTATTCTTTTGTTAGGTACTTTTATGCATTAATTTAAGTAGTTCACTTGGATTAAAAGCTTTCACTTAAAATCCTTTTGCAATTACAAATTTGGACCAATCTTTGAGGATCAAATGCCATAGTGTTTCCCTCCTCAAATCCTAACAAAGTTAAATTGAAGATGTGCAAATGTTCTGCTTTCTAATTATGAAAATCCTTCCAGTATTTTCCTCACCTCAAACACAGCACTTTTTATATGAATCCAAAATAAGTAATTAACAAGAGCAACTATGACTGAGCTTATAAAAACAAAATAAAAATACAGCTATTTAATTTCCAGCAAGTAATAGACACCTTGAAAAGTATTTTTCCCTTCTTCTCTTTTCCAACCTGCTAATCCATAATGCTGACGGAGGCAACTTGTCAGAAAACAGCTAAAGATACTGACTTACAGTTAAGCTTTTAATGCTCAACAGGTATCTTCGTAGAGATACATATCTATAAACACTGACATACCTACAGTGACGCACTTGACATGAATATTATCTTGTGAACCATGCTAGAAGGACCACAAAAAGCTAAGCAGGTCCAGGGCTCCCCAAATACTGGGTCTAAAATTTGCATAACAGTAAAAACATACTAAATACATGTGCCTTTCAGTAATTAGCCCTTTCATTTTTTGAAACTGAAAACCTTAACTGAGCTGCAAGGGAAAGTAACCTGACAATACATTACTTAAAAATGCTTCAAGCATTCATTTGAGCAGAGTGCAAGAGACTTGTCTCCTTCCAGGCAATACAGAGGCAGCAAATTGTAGAAGTCTTCTGTTAGGTAAAAGCAACTGATGAACTTTATTTACAAAACAAATTAATAAAAAGGAAAAAGAGAGGAAACTTTGGAAGAGAGGAGGTGAATGCATTAGTAGCTGTGTATGAAAATATCAGTTTACACGGAGGCAAATTCAACTTTCATTACCTTTCACTCATATTTATCTGCATAACCAGGCATAGCTACAGCTGTGTGAATGAGTTCACCAGCTGAATTAAAAGAAAAAAAGACATTTTTTAGTTGAGCTGATTTTTTACAGAAAATGTGATACAGCTTTTGTGAATCATATTTAGTTTTCAAGGCAGTTCTTTACTTTCAAAATTTACAAAACACAACATAAACCAGCAGTTTCAGTCAATGTACAACTAGGTTTGGCAAACAATTTACTTGTTTTAAGTATCAAAAATAGGAAAAGTTCACAGAAAAATACCTAAAGACCAACATGGAATTCCGTAAATAAAAATCAAGAAGGTTCATCTGATAAATCATGTCAAGAAAATTTCTCTCTCCTTTGTTCTATTTACTAGTACCTTGCCTATCAGCATAGAGAGAATAATAGTATCCCTGTCACCCTTGAAATGCCTGCAGTGTTGAGGATTTTGAGTAGGAAAACATGAAAAACTGTCTACAAGTGAAATGCAGAAGTACAACTAACTACATTGCTTTTAACAGGAATTATTGCAACATCTATTTACAGGAATATTTAGCCAAAAAAAAGAAATTATATACTATAAATGCACATGGCAAAGTAACAAAAAGGCAACTGTAATAAGATATAGCTAAAATGAGTGTATTTCCTTGCCTACATATGAAATGAGACATTCCCAGCAAGGAAAGCAAAATATTTTCATTAAACAGTTGTTACACAAAATTCTCTCTCCTTAATCATGGTAGAAGAGGGTATTTTTTTAAAAATAAAGATTTCAACAATGGATAAATTTTTTTTAGAATACAATTGTATTCATTCTGGAAAAATATATCACTTCTACAGGACTGGAATGTATTACAGCAAGCAAAGTAGGAAATTCTATTGCACCAAAACAAAGGCAGAAAAGCAGTCTCCATTACCATTGTACAGAACTGCTCCATTTTTTAAGATTTCAGACAACAAATGTGCTTGAAAAATAGTAGTACAAGTGGAATTTGATGATAGTATTTTTCCATCTGAAGTTTCTAAGTATGTAGAAGCAGAAAAACAAATAGCATCTAACTGGCTGCATGTTATGAAATTAGCACAGTGAAACTGATCTCTACTGCATAGGCAGAGTTAGACCCAAAACATCCAGGAATACTGGACTGTCATTATGCGTTCACTGTTCAGTTAATATAACTATAACAGATTAACAGATCCCAAATCCTTGTGCTCTCACACAACATAATGTATTTGCATTGATTTGCTTGGGAAATCCTGTGCAAGTGTTTTGTAACCCTGTCACTCGATGCAGAATTTAAATTTTAGGAAGAGACATGTTCATCTTCATAGGTAACTTTAAGAAAAGGCACAAGACATCTCAAATTTAGGATCACTTTTATCAGGCAAAAGGACACTCTTACATAATTCCTACAAGCAGCAGCGTAAGCCCAACCTCAAAGCCAATCATTATAATGTTAGTTGTAAGACAATTTAAATTCAACACCTAAACCATAAGAACTTTTGAATAGTTTTCATTTATTTAGACCTTTACAAGTATATCAAAACAGTTACAAAATCTTTTTAAACAATGAGATCACACAGTCTGCTCACAGGTAAATTTCCTGGGAGGGGGGCATAGAAGTGGTAGCAACCTGACTGAGAGCTTTTATCCTAAGTGTCCCTTCTTTGGCCACTTTCAGCCACTCTGAAAAGACTCCTCTGTTACCTTAAGGGAACACATTCAAGTCCAGCATCTTAATAACAGTGGACTTCCAGGAACCAATTTTTTCCCCTCTTTCTGTGATTCCAAGGAATCAAGAAGAAGATTTAAAAGTGTGAAGCCTTCCTTTCAAAACCTGAATTTGTGCACAAAAATGACAAAATACCTGATGGCCGAGTATTCAGCTACGGTTTTTTCCAGAATAGTTCTACATGATCAGGATTGCTTGCATTTTTAAGACAAAGGTCATACAGGCAGAAATTCAATTGGAGACTAAATAAATTATGGAAGAATGAATGTAAGTGGGAGGTTTGCAGCTACAACTGAAAACTAAAAAGGAATCCGGGCTGTAACAAAACTTACCTTGAAAGAGATCACTTAGTTCCTGCCCCTCTCTCAGATTCCTGCTTACAAGGCAAGGACAGCTCAGATACTTACGAGGCAGCTGAAATGCCGCAGCTGACATCCCTGTGTGTTAGGGTTACACAGCACATACTTCGTGCTACCCTAACGCTCCACTGTGGCACAGTAACAATGCAGCAGCTGCTTGGGGAGCTGAGGCCTTCTGGAGCAGGGGTAAAAACCTCAGAGATCATGGAGGACAGCTGGGAGCAGAAATTACGACAGCCACCTCAAGGTAAAGCACCCAAGTCAAAGCCACGAAGTTCTGAAGAGCAGGATTTCCAGACAGAATTACTAGCTTCACAGAGTAAAGTTCCTATTAAATTTGTTGAAGAAACAGATGACAGGTGAGCCAAAGATGCCAGAATTAAAGCAAACTGAATATGACATAACTGCTATGGTAGAAGAGCGTGCACCTGCATCACACAGTAGCTTTCCTCCAATGTCTCTAAAGGAGAGTAAAATCTCTCTAAAGGAGCGTAAAATGCTCCAGTTTTAGTTGAGAGGTGTACACTCACAAATACAGTCAGTGCCCCACACTTTCTACTCCATGCACAGCACCAAAACTTTCAGGCAATAGGAAACAGCAAGAAAAAGAAAGCAGAAAAGCAAATAAGAGAAAAAAGTCAAGGACGTATCAAGATTACACAGAAGCACTTACAAGATATTTTGAGAATTCCTCATAGTTGCTGAGAAAAGTAGCTGAGGGGTGTAGTAGCTGAGGTGATGCAGATGTATTAGCCCTTCCAAGGTCTTAAAAGAAAAATTCTACAATGCTGCATCTGTATCTATATTTTAAAATAGTAAATAAGCCACTCGGGAGTGGCTTAGTGTATATTTTGGGAATGGGGTATGACAGATGAGTCACTACAGTCAACCCTGTTTGTTTATATCGACACACTGATGAAGACAGTTAGGAGTTAGTTGTTTATTTTGTGCAGCCCTAAAATCTGATCTTTTAAGTGGAACCCAGTAACACTGCTATACTACAGGAATTCCAATTTACTTGGTGTAAATTAATTTCCATTGGATTCCCATTGGAACAGCTTAAAAACATCAAATGAACCAAGTTTACAGCCAGCATAGCTAAACAGAGGCAGAGGGAGGTATCCTAGATACCCTTAGCTTTATATTTTCAGTCTGCTAAAATAAACACCTTATCAAGCTACATTTTACTAGTAGATATGCTCTGTACAGAATAATAACCAAGAAAGTAAAAGGCAAAACCTCTCATGACTGTGCCTAACTTCCCATTAAGTTACAGCTGAGGATTCCTTACAGCTCACTCCACTAAGATAAATAAAACAAAAACAAAACTTTGTCACAATACTGTACGAAATGCAATGCTTCACGTTTCTTGCAAAAAAATTCTAATGGAATATATTAACTCTTGAATCTACTCTGATATGAATGTTTCTACATACCGATGCATCCAACTGTTCAGCTTTCAGGCTGGTCTTTTTTACAGTCCATTGACACTTACAAAAGTAATAAATATGTAAATAGTTGCTAACTCGTACAGTACAGTGTACATAACATTTGGGAGAACCAAGTGATCTCTAATAAGTGAGAAAATACTACAAATTTATCATACTGATTGAAACATCCAGCGAGCAATTTTTTGGTTGCTTGTTGGTACCCTCCTCCCCCCACCCAAGTTAGAACAGCGCAAATGAGTTATGCCAGCAAGCAAGACTTATGCTATTCATAACTAGCACCAATAACATAGTATAATAATTAATTCCAATGAGAGAACAAGTGAAAATTTCATTTACTTAGCATCATATTCTGAATATTTTCCAGTTCTGCTTATGAGAATAATTAAAAGTTTTCCAGACAAATGAGATTTTTCCCTCAGTTCAGGAGTATATACCAAGAACTACAGGAAGTAATGTTTTGCTTCCCTCTAGAATTACTTGAGCGTTATCACATATACTTCTGCAGAAATGATGGACCTAACTTGATTTTAAGTTTTGAAAGCAAAATAAAACTGCTTCCAACAACAACACCAAAAAAAACCAAACCAGCAGCTTTTTCAGTAAACATTTAGAAGTCAGCATCTTCTGTCCTCCTCTTAGTAAATATCCAAAGTAATTAAATTCTTTGATCAAAAATCCTTCAGTAGACAGTCAGTGCTGTAGTATTAACAACTTCACAAATGTAAAAAATCAAAATAATTGAAAAACAAAAACGTGAAGATCCTAAGTCAAAATTGGATCTATATGTAAATATGCAGGCATATGCCCACATATGTAGGTTAGGACTATCAATTCATATACATGCACGTGTACACATGTATAAAGCTTACAATTAAATTCATAGACAATGCAGTTATGAATTTCTGGGGACTTCAACACATACAATACACAACTAAACTGAAAAGACTCAGGGCATAAAAAGACGTTATGGCTGATTGAGTTGGAGATGGTTAGGAGTTAGTAATCACTAGCTGCTGTTCATCGAGCTGTGAGAGACATCATGGAAACACATTCATAGTCCATTTCAACACAAAATCATAGCTCAAGATGGCTTAAATTAAGTGGCATCGTTTTGCAGTGAAACAGACTTAGAGCACATACACAGTCCCCATGCCATCTGCACCACCAGCAGCCTCCAGAAGAGGTGCGGGAAGTACCGAATCTGGCAGCCAGAACTGTGAGAGCTTTGCATCTTTCTCCTCTCAACAAGTGACCTCAACTCCTTCTGTGCACTCAGTATCACAGAGGGTTTCCGCCTGGGGGTCTTCCCCTCCCAATCTTATGCTTTCATTTGAATTCAGCTTTAGTTTTCTCTAGTTGGTACTCTGAAAACATTCTTAGGTTCACTAAACTCCCTGTCATGCATCCTTTCCATCTCGAGTCACCTCCTAGGATTAATGAGAAAAATATTGCTTAAAATAATATCTTTATTTTAAGAACACCTTGAGCATTTCATATCCTCCCTACTGAAGTTTTTAAGAGTGTGTGGTAACTCTCACACAAATGTTCCCTAAGCTAAAGTTTTAACCAGAAGGATACCATGCAGAGGTGTAAATGCCATCACAGAAATAAAGGTCATTCATGAGTCACTTAGAAAACTTAACTTCTACCAAGCACTTTAGGTTAATTACAAGAACTTTTTTTTTTTTAACATAGGAGTAAGACATCCAACACAATAGTTAACTCAGGAAAAAAGAAAAAAAATTCCAACAACCAAAAAACCGAAGTCAACACAAACCAACCCAAATTCTTCTAAAGAACCTAACCCAAATGTTATCCCGGGGAAAGAGAATGATAAGTTCATGAATTAAACACACATATTTAAAAAGTTATTATTTAAATCAATCATAAATGTTAGAACTTTGCAATATAGAAACTGGTATGCTTACCTAGCATACGAATGTACAACGCAGTCTGATCTGAGCTGTCATAGGAAATTGCTCCACGTCTCTGCAAAAAAGAAAACACGTATTTTATGTAAGTTAGAAGTCAATAATTTTTAAATTGAAATGAAAATATTAGTTGACCATTTCCAATTTAACTCTCAAAATTAACTGTAGAAATTTTGCATCTTTCAACTATATATATGTCTACTGATTTTCATTTAAGTGGGGTCAAAGGAAGGACAGGAACTGGTAGGGAAAAGATTATGAAAAACAGGACCAGACTGGGGCGAAAAAAATACCCCCATAGATTTCTTTTCAGATGTTCCTCAATCATTCCTCACAATAAAAAAGACACAGAACAAGATTAAACCAACACAAAAAAGTGCTCTTCATAGCCTTCTAGAGCATCATACTTGAAACAAATATTTGCAGCTCCTGGTTTATTTGTTTACTTTTGCCTGTGGGGTATTTTCATCTTTCAAATGTAAAAGTAGTTTTAAAAGAAGTAAAAGAAATCAAATGACCCCATTACTGCAATCCTAGGCTGTCACATGCTACTTTCAGTCTACCCAGTGCTTTCTGTAGGCAAATCAAGGTACCACTGAAGCAAGAATACATAAAGATATCTTAGAGAAAACAAGCAAGTAGTATTTCATATTTTATGATAAATGTCTAAAAGAGTCATCAAGTTATCCATGCACAACATTGAGATACTCCCATACAAGTTGTATTTCTTACCTACACAAGATATGTGTGTTTCATACCTATTCAGCTAATGGGATAGTTATCATCTGGGAAGTCTCACGGGTGGTGGCGAACCCTAACAGCTAAATCCTCTAACAGCTAAAAATTGGAGGAATGTTCTCATTGCTACATCACGCTGGCACCACAGAGTCTTCAAAGCCTGGCTTGACCTAGCACCCAGCCTTTACTTTACCCAGCATCTTGCCTTTACTCTGTTTTGACCATCTTCTGCCACTTCCTAGGGCCTTCATTGATGTTACTTCTTAACCCTGGGATTAGAGGATCACCTTCACAGTCAGGCCTCCACTTTGACAGTTCAGAGCATTTGTTATTTAAAGAAATAAGATTTTTGGGGGAGGCGCGGCGGTGGAGGGGTGGTGCACATTAGAAACTCCTATGACCTTTCCCTGTCCACTACACTTCTTTCTTACACTGAGGACAGTGAAGTCCTCAGTGCTGCGAAGAATCATCAGACCCCTTTGAGAACTTCAGATAAAAGCCAACCTGGTGGTGAACACAAGCACCCATTTTTTCATCTGTGCAGCAGGAACAACACTATACCAGGGACATGCAACAGCCTGAAAATGTGCAAGTTCAAAAGACAAGAAACCAAACCATGTTAGGAAACACAAGAGATAAAAACAGATACTGGTTACTGAAAATAACTCTAAAATAAAGAAAATGAAATAAAGAAAAATTTCTTGGAAGGGGGAAAAGGCAGAACTGCTTATGTTCATTTATCTTGTGCAAGAACGAACACAAAGAAGGACTAGAGATGAATTACCTCTATCACAGCGATTTGTACAAGTGATGTGCTAAGACTCCAAACTCCCTATTTACATTCAGTTTTTCAAATATTTTTCATGCTAAAACAAGAAAGAAAACCTTATACTTGAAGTCAGAGAAGTTTTTCCAAAAGTAAGCTTAATATTTAATTACAGAAATTACCCAAGACCTAACTCCAAACGGGGTCCAATGATAATAGCTCTTGTAAGGACTACAAGGAAGAACTATACAGCACTTCTTTGTTATCTTAGCTTTTGTTCTGTATTTCCCTGGAAATCACAAACCATGCAAATAATTTTTCAAAGTATGTTTGTACAGCATTTCTCAAAGTGTGCCTATCCTGATAGGAAAGGCAGAAATGCAACTCATCAGCCAGAAAGTTGTGCCGATTTCCCACTAACATTTTCAAATTTCTTCATATAACCTACCTCTAAGTTTTAGCAAATCTCAGCTAAATATATTTTCAGTAGCCTGGAACATTTCATATCACTGACTAGGCACAATCAGTGATGTAATTTAGTGCTAACTTGCAATTTGCACCTGTCTATCACAGATTTCTGGACATGTCCAGTACAGTTCTGTAATCTAATACAGGAGCACACATGCAGCTACAAGACCCATGCCCAACTGGAGCATTAGTCTCCAAGAAGGAAAACAATATGCAAAAATTTACTGAAAAATCAATCCTTTTCATATGTTGATTCTAAAATAGTACTTGCTGCCTAAAATCTAAAACATTATTTGCTAGATAAAGCAGTATAAAGTAGTACGTCCATGTATGATATCAAACACAAAGTACATTTTTAAGAACATAAAGTAGTTGCTTATATAGACAAGTGGTTTTGTTCTGTAAGAACCCTGAAAGATCTCATAGAAATCTCTAAACAATCAAATCTTTTAAAATTACCTTTCAAAGTTTGATTTCCTAAGGAAAAAAAGACTACTTATTGTGTAAGCTTCACTAGTAACACTTCACAAATAGTAGGACATTTTCAGGTAGTTTTGCTAAAACTGTAGAGGTTGTAAAGATATTTCATTCATTGAAATTTATTAAATAAAACACATAAGAGGAAAAAACTTATTAGCAAGTGTCACCAATGGAAAAAGGGTGGGTGGTGAATGATCAGACCTCTTACCTTTAGACCAGGCAAATAAGTGAGGCACAGATAGTTAGGAACACTCTGGTGGGCAGTTAGAGTGAAGGATGGAACTAATGGTAGGGAGGTTTTTTAGCTACTTGTGATAGGTAAGTAAATTAAATAATATTGCACTCATACAGAATTGGATTGCTTTATGTCAGCTTATGCTGCAAATAGGTAACAGACTATCTACCACATGTGGAGGTGTATCACCTATTCTCCCACTTCAAATAAAACTGCCTGTGTATTTGTTACATTATACCCTACACTACTCTAGAAAAATGCAAGGAAAAAGGACCAAAAAGGGAGAAGTAATTTAATCTATCCTGCGTGTTGTTCTTTAAGATGCACTGCCCAGATGCCACTATTTAAATCCAGCAAACAGAAAGACCAGATTTGAAGCATCAGTTTCTACTGAGATGTGAACTGACACATGAAGCAAATTCGTAAGCAGGAAGGCAAACATGTCTTGAAGAACTGAAGTTACTGTAAAGCACTCTACAGTTCAAACAATATAATCACCAGGATTTTACCCTTGTTGATGACCAAAAATGCCACCCTCCTCATTGCTAATCACAGGCCCACTCTCTGTAGCCTACACCCAGCCTACACTTAACCTTAACTTAAACTTACATCAAGACTATACTTAACCTAGAAAAATACCTTACTGACACAGTTGAGATGACCATAGCAAACGCCGTATTACCCTAGGGAAATCTTGGCTGAAATCTTCATGGACTAACACCAACTTCTGGCACTTCAAAATATCATGTTATTGTTAATATCTTTTACTCACTTAGCATAAAATTTTATTTCTAAATCTCTGCCACCTCTTTGGACTACCTGAGGCTTTGGACCTGTTAATAACAATATTGATCCTCTGTACAAACATCAAATAAGCATCATTCCAACAGGCAGACAGAATTACTACTGCTCAAAGTTAAGACAATCCTAATGTGTTTAGGCAGGTTCCCTTTTCAAGCACAAGGACAACTTAGGTCGGTCCAAATGTTTTCTGGACTCCAAATGATTCCTCAACAAATTCCCAACAAATTCCTCAAATGATTAGGTGAGGTTCTCAACTGCTCTGCTCCTTACAGACATGAGCACAGCTGTCTGAACTGGGTAGGCTGTTTGGTTCAGCAGTGAAGATGGACGTCAGGAAGATGGCTATGGAGAATTGTTTATACTGGACTTCCACTTTGAAAACCTCACCTTAAACTTCTGTTTCATATTAGAGTGTCACTTATTCTTCCAAAGGGCAATACAGTAAAAAAGCTTTCATTTCTCCTCTCTTTTGTGACATATTTGTGGAAAGTGAATGAAAGAAGTTCAAACTAAATGAAGTGGGTGTTCACTAATCTTTAAGAATAACAATGATACAAGGACTCTGCAAAAATATGCAAAGGAAGTATCTACCAGAACTTAGATTTAAGTCAGATCTTTCTGAACATCTTTTCATAGAGTGTAGGAAGTTATTAAAGGCCATGCAATGAGAACTACATGCCAAAATAGCACACAGATACATCTTCAAAGGGAAACCGCTTCAGTGATGCTAGGGAGTACAGCATACACATGTACCACTTGGAAACGGAGCACCTGCTGCTGTTTGTGCCAAACAGAAACGTTTCCATTGATGTATCAGTTTTATCACATGGACTTCCCAAACTTGTTCAGAGCAGTCAGGCACTTCATTTTGGCAAGTGTCAGCTAGCCAGCTTCTGGACTGTCAACTGAAACAACTGCTGGTCTCATTCTGCAACAAAACCTGGCAGAGCTGCTGGCCTTCAAAATTCAGTACAGCCCATTGGAAAGAACCACCGGTATTCTTTGATAGCGTACACAATCCCCATTTTGTGACGCAGCTGTTTATTCAGAAACTGGGAAAGAAAAGACAGGGGACAGAGAGCAACACAGCCAGGCAGGTGTTTTTACCTACTTGGCTTTTCTGTCCAAGTTCTTTGCCCAGCTCTCAGAGGATTGTTCTCAACTGCTCTATCAGATTGGAGAACTGGTAAGTTCTTCTCCAAACTGAACAAGTTGTAATATCATGGCAACTGCAATGTACTGGTGATGCTGCAAAATGATCCTACTACTGTTACTTAAATATTTCCCTGGAGTTCAAAGCAGTACTTTTAAAGTTTATCAAGCCAGTGATAAGAAAATGTAGCTGAATTTCAAGAAGGCAATATTAATCAGCAATAAGAAACACATACTCCCTCCAAACATCTGAATGTGATAATTTCCTTCCATATAAAGCTATTTCACATGATCACCTCCCAAGACACACGGCAAACATTTTTAAACCCAGCTATGATTTGATGATAGTTGTCAAAGTTAATGATACATATATCCAACAAGCACCTGTAAGCTATTTTCACTTATATAACTTAGATGTATATCATGTGGCATCATAAGATTCACCCAAAGATTTATCAACATAAAAAATTCAAGATTTAACAAAATTACACAAAACAAAAGCTTGACAATTGATCAAAAAGTACAGTCAAAAAAAAGCATAAGTGATTGACTTAGGTGAGGATAGAAACACACAGGGGTATTGCCTTTAGAAACTAAATCAGAATAGCAGGAAGACACAAAGGCAACAGCAAAATAGAGTAGTTGGATGAATACAAAAAGACTAATGCATTAAAAGAAACAACCATTAGCACAAATAAAAACACAACCACAAATAGCAGAAGTTTTTACGCCTAACTGTATTGTGTCAGCTACACGGAATTCCTATTTTTCCCCACTTTAAAACAATCTTTGACCAAACTGGATTAGACATAATCCTTGAGCAGGCTTTTTATGTCAAGTTCCAGAAAACCAGCAGTTCCACAATCTTTCAGTAATATATCGATGTACAAGGCTAGCACATGGGCTGTAAAACTCTGGCATTTTGAATCTGCTCTCAGTCACAAGTGAACATCCATTGGGTATCCTGGTCTTTTTCTTGATGTGACAAAAGTTGTCAAAAGTGCCAGGAACGAAGTCTGACCATTTTTGCTTTTAGTAAACTTAGAAACATGTTGTAGGCAAGCGCTGATGAGGACAGGCATGGAAGCCTAGCAAAGCCTGTCTTTACAACAAATTCAAATTCATGTTTGTTCACATTCTCCTGTTAATTGTACAAAAATTTTAGAAGTGTGTACCAATAAAAAAAATAAATCTATCTACATACAAATGCATGAACTAGGATTTTTTTTTTTCAGTTTCTCTTATTCTCTCCCATGATTCCAGTTCTTCTTCACAATCCTTAACTTAAATTTATTTCTCCTTTGGATTTAATTCCAGATTAGGCAGTGAGCTATGCTAAGAAGAACCTGGTGTTATCACCAGGCACCAATCTCACCTGTATTTACTAGGACAATATGCATTACGGGGATACGTATATTCTTTAGAATGAGAGAGTAGGAACTCCTAATCCTGCCTAATATTAGCACGTATTTTTCAAAACACAGGGATCTAAAATGGAAAGGCTACCAAGCAAGCCAAGTAGTCCATATTTCATGTAATCAAACAAAACTGGTATTTCCACTCCCACAACTCTGAAATCAACAACACAAAAAGGATATCCTGTCCAGGAAGCAAAATACTTTAATTTGTATTATTTTCACTATGTTTAAAATTGTTTTTCCTTATTTTCACAAAGCCTTTAAACGGCTATAAAACTGAAGATATGTTAGTACCAGAGGTAAGCAAACCCCTGCCATTCAGAAGCCATTTCAGGTCCTTTTTCCCCTGTCTCCTAACTGGCACTGCTACAAACACACTCTTCCCACTTCAAGGCAGGCAAAAGTCAAAAGCTACAGAATCACTTAGGAAACACAGATTTCAAAACAGATTAGATTTAAAGAAGAAAAACAAGCACCTGTGAAGTTCCTAACGACTTGTTTGCTCTCAGGCCACTTATACACCGGGTCAGTCAAAACAGAATAATAAAAAGGCCTACCTTAGAAGTAATCCATTTGATAAGGATCAGAGCTAAACACCAGATCAATGCAATTCCCATTGGATTACCCCGGATCCCTGAAGCATAATCTCCTCCCGATGGCGGCCAGTCCTGAAGTCTGTGCGAGGTTTGGGAGCCCGGGGAGCCCGAGCAGCAGGACGGGGCAGGGAGGCACAAGGCAGGCGGCAGCTGTCACCTGACAGCCCCAGCAATGTGCTCGGTGAGGGCAGCACTGCCTCGCTCCCCTCCCTGCCAGTGCTGGGCTCCACATGAAAGTTTTACAACCAGACAGCATGGCAAAGAGCAAAACCTTAATAAACTCCACAGAAATGCTAAAGGAAATATATAACCACGATTACATCCTTTTATCACATTTTAATACAGCAAAATGTGCCAGACAACAGGATCAAACTCCCGTAGTAAAAAACACCTGAGCTAATTTAGGATACTGCCTTGCTTTCAAATCCTATGAAGAGCCTGTTTCCAGCAGATTCCACCACAGCTGATATTCTCAAATTCCTTTTATATCTGCCACCTGGAGAACTGTTATGAACTGCACTTCAAAACATATTTCAAAATTGCTTTTACAGCCACTGTAACATAAATAATGTTAATGCAAGAAAGTTAATGCACTGAATATGTGCAATCATTCAAACCAATCGTCATTCTCCAATCTCTTCTTTTGTCCACTAAATACCAGGCCATCCTTCATACTGTCTTTCTTGCCACTCACACTCATGCCTGAACTGGCATGTGGGTTTGGTTTATTGCTCCAAGGGTTAAACTTGGCTGCAGTCTTCCTAGAACTTCCCAGGGTTGGAAAGCAGACCAGCTTCCTCCAAGATCACTGATTAGGCAGACAAGTGGTCCCACATGCTTGGGGCAGCTTTGAGATTCATTTTAATTTTTGTCATTGTAAGCCGACAAAAATGTTTCATTTCAGAAATACAAAAAAATTCCAAACAGTTTGGGAAAAAAAGGAGCTACAGAGGCAGAAAAAACCAGAGTGGAACACTGAGGAGCTTAAAAGGATGAAGCTGAATAACTGAAAGGAAAATTATATGAAGATTCTCCTTTTCATATAATTTTTTTTTTTTTGTGAAAAGATCAATTGCAAATTCCAATATGCGCACAAAATACAAAAGTTAGCACAAATCACTAACTTTAGCACGGAGAAATTAATTTCCTCCCACCCACAGGAAAGGGGTCAGATACCACAGTGGATGATTACTGAAGGCAGGAGAAGATTCAGTAACTGGGATAAGGCTCTTCATTATTTTACCTGATGCTTCCCAATATTTATGCTGACTTTTAAACTATAATCATGGTTTCAGCACCATTACACTCCAAACATGTATCTTCTGCTCTGTCCCCACCCCATGCCCCTGAAAACCAGTCAGAGCAAAATCATAGGCCATAACACTCAGAATGGACCTTTTGGTACCTCTCCTAATAAATGCAGCACTTATCAAAAGGTCTGTCAAGTTCCACCCAAAACACAAACTGTCACAGAGACAGATTTAAAAACATTACCACCTCCAAACAGTTGACAAGGTTAAAACACCCTGACAATTAGTCACCACCAGTCTGATGTTATTTTAAAAAAAACAAACCCACAATAAATGGCATTAGGCTATATTTGCATTAGCAATTTGGCACAACTGGAGCAGATCAAAACATGGCTGCTGCTGAGATCTTTACACCTATACTATATGAAACCCAGGAGTTTTAATTTTTTTTGCAAGGCCATATTTACTCAAACTTCCTGAAACAGACCCTACCACAAGGGGTTAAAAGCTGCCAAAAAATAAGCCAATAACTGATCAAATCTCTATGACCCTAGCATGGCCTAGAGTACATCTGGTGCATGCAAAGATTTGGCTTCTTTTGGAAGAAGCCTGGTTAGCACATACACTCTGGAAAACAAAAAAATTGGGCACAATGAGGTGATTTGCTTCAAGACTGAACTCTCCTCCAAATAAGACTCTAACATAAATAGCTTTACACTCTTTGAAAGGTCAAGCATTGCTCTCCCTTACCACTGTTTTCCACTCTGACAAGTCTTCTGTTTTCCTGCCTCAAAACACATGAAGATGTTCTTGGAATGTGTGGATGGTTTTATCCAGGTACATGGAGCAAGGCTTTCTTCCACCAACTTCAGAAACACAGTATTACCTTAGAAAACATAGCTATACAAAGTAATCATCCTTTCCTCTTTTGTCTTCCAACAGCAAATGGTTTAATTAAGAAGCCTCCTCTTACTGGAAGTTTTCTTAAAACTACTGTCTCATACATAAGTTTAATACCAGAACACTGAAATAAAAATATATGCCCATCTGTTAAGCACAACTGCAGCATTATTTGTTTTAATTATGGCTTGAAAACGGAAAGACTGTTTTGGAAATAAGATTCTGAATTTGGAGACAGAGTAAGATCAGAAAGTGCGTCAGTTTGTATGAGAACTATAAGAAAGTGACACAGAAGCTAAAGCGCTGTTTCTGGGGAAGTACTGCTTTGAATAACCCTATTAAAAACTCCAAGGTGAAGGTGAAAGAAACAACATTTTACAAAAACGTGCAAGAAATTATTCAAGGTAACCCCTCAGGCAGAAGTCTACATAAAAATAAGGTAGCATTAAATTCCCTCTGTGTTAACATAGTACCTGTTATACTACCTCTGGGTAGTAGTTCTGGGAGTGCAATCAGTGACCCTTGCGCTCCAGACATTACCAAACAGTCTCAGCTTCACCATGAAACCAAGATGCACACCAGAAAGAACAGCTATCATACAGCACAGTGTAAGGAACGGAAGTTCCTATGGCTGTTTCATTTTCTTTCTTCTTCTCTTTTTCTTCCCTGCTTTTTAGCATATTCCTTTTCAGTTTTTTTAAAAATCCATTTTCTTGTAGAAGACCATGTTTCATAAGGCAAGATTTACAATACTTAACACTCAACTACAGCATACAAGTCATTATCTAGTTCCTCTGTCCTTACCATCAGCTCAAATACACAAGTCCAATTGCTGTCCCTTACAAATTCCAAACAAAGAACCAGAAATATCCCCATGACTTCAAGGCAAACTTGATGATATGCAGCACTGTAGATGTATCTAAGCAGTCGAAGGCATGTTTTGCTACAGTTTTTGCATTTGCTGAGCAAACCTTTCTATGTAATTCCTTATAAGACAAGCATTCATTATCAATACAGCAGAAAGTGCTTGGGGCCTTGCAGCAGTTGTTACAAGGATTCCAGTAATGAATTTAATAAAGATATCAGTTTGCTCTCATTGTGAAACTGGCATCACATGGGACCACTTCCTACTGATTCAAAGTAGTTCTCCATTAATATGCCATGGTGACTTGCAAGGATCCAATTATTTCCATATACACTCCTAGAGATCTGCAAGGCTCTATGTGGAAACTCGTTATTTCCTATTATGTACTCTGTTGTTTGAAGGACCAAATACAGGATCCCAGTTTTACTTGTATATTACTAAATACCCATCTGTTCCAATCTTTTTTTTTTCTTTTTTAATTTTACTGAAGTTCATCAGCCCTGAGGAATGACTCAAGGTTGCTTTACAAACCTCAGTAACTACTGTATGTGCAGAAGTGTCTTTAAATGTTCCGCCCCACAAAAAAACATTTCAATGACACCTACAGGAAATCCAGAGTTGAAACAAGAGCACCATATTTCACAGACACTATCGGGTCTCATATGACACTCCTGTTTAAATGCAGGAGGGCTTCACAGACCTCCATCACCACATGAGTTTTTATGCTAAAGTCTGAGGTCTATTGCTAATCACATCTACTTACCAGAATGACCTGATTTCATGTGCATGCACTTGTACACCTGGCCCAGAAAAGAGATCTCCATGGAGTCTCTTCTGCCCTTCAAACACCCCCTTCCAGAAGAGGCACAGAACACATGTTTATGGCACACTGATTTTTAGAATACACTCCTGACTGGCCTATTACTTGCTATGGACCACATAACTGTATTTATATTAACAGTATGTAATGACAGCATAGAAATAAGCCTATTATTTACAAATTCATCAGCACGTAGTGAAAAAAACCACAGCTCTCAACTAATTTCCATCTTTTCTTTGCTTTTCTCCCTGCCTCATTATACATATCATGTGTGATCTCTCTCCCTAGCTGACTTCACTAACAAAGAATAATTAAATGGTAATCTATGAGTATTCTTGTAACAAGTGTGGGTAGCTATTGCTGCAGCCCAACCCAACCACTAAACGCTGCACTCAAAGGAACAAAAAGAGAGGAACACACACCATTATTTTTACAGATACTGAGAGCAGACCTTTTTGAATTTCACAATGTATACACAATGACCAACTTTTACAAATGATATTTCTGTTTATGTCTTAACTTAAAGTGTAACCTAAATATTTGACTTTCAATTCAGCTTCTTATTTAAATCATTTGCCATGTGAGCCTAATGTGCAACTAGGTACAAGATCCCAACAATTCTAGCTGCTTATTAACAAAATCATACAATCATTTAGTTGGAAAAGACCTTTAAGATCGTCAAGTCCAACCATTAACCCAGCACTGCCGAGTTCACCATTAAACCACATCCCTAAACGGCACATATCCACATCTTTTAAATAGCTCCAGGGGTAGTGATTCAGCCACATATGGCTACATATGAGCTAGCAAAGAATAAGCAAACATGAAAAATGTAAGTAAGTTAGTAAAAATCACCTTCATGACCGCATAAAAAATCATCATTGCAACTACCTAATTCATTGCAACTAAACTCAAAAGGTTGGTTGATCTTAAACCAAGGGCTTAGAATACGAACTTTGACAATCAAGGACAGTTACAGATCCGGAAGGCAGCATTTAGGCACAACCTTAAGGACCACTTTTCAGGTTTAGAAATCTTCCATTTCAGTCCATAGTGAGACAGAAAAAGAAAGAAGCCTCCCTTAGAAAAGATATAATCCCAATGAAGGAGAGGAAGCCAACAACCTGTGTTTCTGTACCATCACTCATTCTGAGTTTTCTATTGCTACTGTAATGTAGCAATAGAAAACTATCAGGATCATCCTATGCATACTGCATGTCCAAAAGGGGTAGGAGGTAGTCTGTGTTTTATACTCAAATCACATAAATCTTTGCCGAAGAAAGCACATTGTTAAACATGGCATTTTTCTGATGGTTGTTTTAAACCTTTCATCTTATTTGCTCAACATGATGCTTTTGCAGGTCAACAGAAATGGATATGTAACTGAAAAAGGCAAAAACATACATATCTAAGTTGATTGATAGATAAGAACACATTTTTCATTTCCTTTCTTCTAGATTAAACATCTAGAAACGGATTACTTCTTTCTAAAATGCTTCTTTTGCAATACAAATTAGAACACTCTCAATGCCTCTGTCATACCATGAACTTCAGTTCTATAGCGAGATGCATTTTCAGAAGAAAAAGTGTTATATGGTACAAACTGGCACAGTGACAAATAATCCAATTTACATTATTTAAATGTATAATGGTATGTTCTCTGTAGAAACTCTAAAATTTACTATGTTAGATAAAACAAATTGCCAGAAGATTAACTGAAGTTCTACAACACAGTATTCTTTCTCTGTTTTTATTCAGACACCCATTTTCAGAGGATGTTTACTCACTATTGCATTCTAGGGCTTTGTTTAAATTCACTGACCCAAGATTTCTACTTGTCTTCAGAGAAATGATTTTGGAAAGTAGTTCAACTCCACTTTTACCAAACCCTCTTTTAAGAAACAAACAAATAAAAAAGTAAGAAAAAGTTAAGACTACAGCCTACACACACGTACGTGTCGTGCGTTATTTAGGAAGTATTTATTTTTTAACTGTTGGATGTAATGAGACTTATCACCTCGGACAAAGAACCATGTTGGCACAGTCGTACAGATGTTCAACCAGGACTGGTCTGCATCAGCCTGTATCTGCCCCCACTTGTTTGCAGACACTGTCATCTGCTCGTTCACAAAAGGTGTGCTGCACAGCAAAAAACTGGGCTATTTTTGGAATTCAATAAAAATGCCTTCATCTGTGATTTTGAAGAGTGAAAAAATTGCACTATTGTCACAGGACAAAGCTCCGTCAGTGTCTCAAGACTGAATTCTGAAGGTGAGAAGCAAGAAGTTGAGTTTTAGCTGCTGTGAATTACTGAGTTCCACTACTTTCAGCAAAGACTGAATGGTATAATGGAAACAAATAAACAGTAATTTCAATTCCCATATACTTCACATATTGCAAGTAACCTGGCTATATAAGTGGAAACAGATGAACAGTAACATGTGACAAGAAAAGCTACCAATGTTTTAGATTCTGCAAACATTTATGTTCTATTTCTAAAGCACATCCTTTGAACAGGGAAAGACCATCTTACTGTGCTATATTTAACTGGGAACCTAAATAAAAAGCATTGAGTTTAGAATCTCACAGAAAGACAATACAAAACTGTCAACACATCACAACAACAGAAAAGAAAATCACACAACTTTAAGTCATGCAAGTTGCATCTTATAATTCTTCACAAATTATCAATAGAAGACACAAAGGACACACCGAGTGTGTCCTCTACGTTCAAGGCTTAAGCTTTTTACCTTGGAGAGAAGCTTTCCCAGTAACTTTTATGCTTATCTGAACACCAGTAGCTCACCTGTGCAGCTTCAGAGCTTCCAGGGGCATGAGTATGGAAAGGGGGAGCACAGGAAGCAATAAAGGCCTCCCCAGACAGCAGCTCTATGTATGAATTTCTACAGATGTGTCTGTCTAGCTCGTGAAGCTCATGAGCAATCCTGTGCAACGCATGAAGGCTAAAAGGCACAGGGGCAGGGTACAGTGTGACCTGCTCCTTTTGACTTGTTCCCTAGGCTTCTCTCTCACTCACACTTGAAAAGGAAACAGAAACAAATAAAATTAATAAAAACAACTAGCCTTCTATTTGACTAAGTGATGGGTAATCTCCCATAGCTATGAGGGCTCACCTTCCTCTAAGCTTTGGATCTTGTCTAGCAAGTTTTCCCTAATCCAGCACTGGTACAAGCTACTTTTAACCCCTTCATATACACTTCACTTGGTAGGAAGCATTTGAAGAGCAGTTTACACAAAATTAATATATTGGCACCTATCAAGATTCCCCAGTCAACCAAGCTTCCATTCATTATAAGCAGATATATATGCAAAGATTTTCAGTTTTCAGAGCTGATTTTAAAAAATTAATAATTCCCACAGGGAAAACAACCCTGAACACCAAAATATTTCAGCATTTCCCCAGGCACACCGTTATATGCTAAAGCTCCAAAAGTATGCTAAGCATTAAAAAGGCAATAATAAAATCATCTTTGTTTCTGGTTCCTGGGTAGCCATTACATTTTTCTATTCTGTGATTATTTTCATTTAAAAAAACTGCAGGATTACATAGGACAAACACTGAAACTAGTTACACAATTTGCTGTCAAATCAAAAAAAAAAAGAAAAAAAAATCACAAAAAATCCACCAAAAGCATATACAAACCCAAACCATTAGAGGAGTTATAGTTTCTGCTACAAAGTTCTTTCTAAAGAAAATTCATCTGGAGATTCAACCGTACTAAACACTTATTTCAGAACTTGCTTATCCACTATACTCAAAAATGCTTTTAGCCTTCTATGTGTTTTTCCAAGAACTAATTAAAACCTACACCCATTAAGGGTAAACTGACCAATTTCAACTGAACTGGTCACACAGACCAATTTCAGCTGAACTCCTTAAATTTCGAGAGGCTCTAATGGGAGAGGAAGATGAAAACCCATCTTCCAAACGCCACAGCTCAACACACCTGCCATTTCAAGACCTTCCCTCACTTTCCAGACTGTAACACATTATGACAGCTTCCCACTTTTTATTTTATTAAGCTACCAATACAACCCTGTTTTACATACCTGTAAATTCTTGCTCTCTGACCTGCAGCAGCAGATGCAAATTTCTTATAGTGAATGCTTTAAAAGCTTGCTAATGAAGTTTAATAAAGGTATTTTCATGCAAAACTTGTGTTTTATAGACGTTTACACAGTTGCAAAACATGTAGTTATTGCCTTTCATTAATATTCTGTCAGCATGTGGGTGTCAATAGTAGATCCATCCAAGCACTTCTCATCAAAAACCAAACCTACTCATTTCAGCATCTCACCCACTATAGATAAAGCTGACCCTGAAACAGAGAGAGCTTTTCAGTAGTGTTGTGCCTTATGTCTGCAGGTGTTGAACTGAAAAAGACTACTGTGTTTCAGACTGAAATACACTGAAAAGGCTCAGCCTTCAATTACAGACATGTCAGTATAAGATATATTTTCCTGGATACAAAGACAGAGGATTTGTTTTTATTTGGTTTAGTTGGGGTTTTTTTCCTAACACATCAGTACTGAGAAAGAGATAGCTGACAAAGGAACAGAAGAATTACAAGCTCGAAACTAATATAAAAAATTTCCCGGGCAAAAAATCCCGTATGATTGCAATCCCCTGTTAGAGGCAGGCATGGAAGGAGGTATGGAAACAGGCATACAAAGAAAGAGTTCTATTAATAGATTAATATATTTTTTATATACTTCACAGTTGACACATTGACATAAAAAAAGAGTGGAAAGTTAGAAGAAAAAATCTAGGGACTTCTTCAACTGCAACTAATATCCTTCTACAGCATTCTGAAAAGTACTATATCCTTGTACAGACTTCTCATTATCCACCTGAGTGTGCACTTCATCACATTTACAACATTCCAAGACCTCCTGCAATTAAAAATTACTTTTGAGTAATTTTTTTAACAGGGATTTCACAGCAGTATACCTCCAAACTTAATATGCTATTTTTGAAGGTAACAAGATGCTACTTTCATTGTCAAGTCTTTAACATCAAACAGAATTTGAATTAAGAATGTAGCATAGGAAAAAACCATGTTATTTCAATAGGATTTGAAAGATTTACATTCATAAAATTACGTTCCATTTCCATTTCACTTAATTATCCTGCAGGGATGCTGAAAAAAGCCATACAATTATTATATTGTTTCTTAAAGAAGCAAGAATTGTAGCAGTTACCAACAAGAATGTTTATCTCTGAAGCTCCTTGCCACCCACTGGACACCTGTCAGTCTTGGCACTGGCCTTTATGTGCCCATGTAAAGAAGATTTTGCATGGCATAGCCCTCTCTTGACCAAATTAGGCTAACCTCATCTGCATTGACATCAGTGCCTACAATTTTGGAATCTCATCGACAGAAATAGCTTTATCACAGGGCCCAGCATACAAATTAAGCATCTGTATAGGGCATGTTGAACTTGTGGAAGTGATAAAAAGCTGTAGTGGAAAAATCTTAGCATATACTTTGAAGCTGTATCTAATTAAGGCAACAGTTAGCTACTTGGGGTGAATTTATTATTTTGAAGTCTTGGTGTTAGTCTGCTTGCTGTATTCTCTGTTTGCACACAAGCTGGTGTTAAAACTTTTCATTTTAACCTGGAACCCTGAACAGCAGTTTAATATGTATTTCAGGTATATAGAAATAACACACATTTTTGTTACCACATCCCAGTTTTGTCTTCAAATTTGGCAACACTAATCATTCTGTTGTTCTGCAAGAAGCCATTTCAGCTTGCTACAGGATTATCTCCAGTACTGATTTTGTGCTGTCTGCACGACAAACTAAAAATACCAAGGCACAATTAATTTCATTAATGTTATATGACTTAGGCAGTACAGGGGAAATCTGGTATATGGGATCATAATTTCCTTATGAATGTAGTGAGCTAATTTTATAGAGGCACTTTGGAATGAAGTAGAATGACAAAACAGTTGCGCTCAGGCAACAACAGGCAACCTCTAAAACACATTTGGAAGATGAGGGAAGAGAAAGAGAGGAGTAATTTATACTATTGTAGCATAATTCCAGGATTCTCATCATTACATCAGAGCTGGGAGTTCACAGGTCAAAAGGTGTACAGCACCACTCGCCCCATTCTCCAGGGGAAAGGAGGGTCTGCTCTATCAGTTACTTCTCCAAATATGACAGAAGACAGACATGAGCCACAATATAATTAAAGCCTTTCTCATTTTATGAAAATACAGGAAAAAAAAATAGTAGAAAACATTAAAAACATTCTTTGCTTTACACAAATATGGATGTCACTGCTCCCGAAAGGAAGAGTACTGGAAGTTCAAAGACTACTCCCGAAGACACAGTCAAGAAAATATTAAAAGAAATGCAACCCAGCCTGTAGTTCAAGATTCTTGGTTTTTTGGCTCCCATGTGGAGCCAGCCTGTGTAGTACACAGCAGAACCTTGCTTCCCATGCTATAAATCACTCTACCTCCACCAAAATTGCCCCAACTTCTTTCACAAAATTACAAATTGTCCTCATGTCTTTAATCAAAATTTTCCACGTGCAATCAAATAACTCTCTCTCATTCTACTGTCCCCTCTTTTGCATCATATTCCACCAAATAACAGTGTAAGAAAAGAAGGGTAGCACACATTGTGGCTAACCCACCAGTCTGGTCAAAGTCCTACTGCATATCATGCCATAGAACTTCTTGAAATCACCAGTGACAAGCCCAGCTCTTGGTCTTTCATTTCCTTTGCAAACTGTTAAAAGTTTTCAAATCCTCAATATAATCAACTCATTTTCAACACTGAACTTTTTATTCTGCTTTGAGATACACAAGTATTTCTGTAAAGTACTTTTATTTATTTCAAGAAAGTTTCATATATGCCCTTCTAAACAAGCAACACAAACATTTTGGAAAATATTCTGCACTGAAAGGCATACATGGCAACAAACCAATACACAAAATAGTCAGCTTATTATAATCCACACTTATGATGTCCTTAATTTTTAACCTCATCCTCAAAAATATCTTTTTTTAAAAAAAGAATACTAGTGCATTTTAGTTGAATTCTGCAGCACATACTCCCTGTTTTTTCACAGACCACAAACAAGATTCCATTTTGTTTTTCCACAGAATTCCAAAGTCAATTTATGCACATAGGTTGCTGCTTCATGTCATAATTCTTTACTTAAAAAGTGAAAAGTCTGAAATGGCAATAGGCTTCACATACTACAAAAGGCTCAAACTCCAAAGGCAGAATTAATTTTCTCTAAAGCATTAATCAAAACTATCAAAGCACTTCACAAGTTGTTGTCCAGAGAACCTGTGGATGCCTCATCCCTGGAAGTGTTCAAGACCAGGTTGGATAGGGCTTTGAGCAACCTGATCTAGTGACCCTGCCCATGTCAGCGGGGTTGGAACGAGATGAGCTTTAAGGTCCTCGTAACCAAAACCATTCTGTGATTCTAGGATAAGTATCCATCCTCAAATCCCAGCCCAGAACCAAGATCAGAGCCCAAACATCAGTCCTTCTGGGCATCCAGTTTAAGACTGCTAGAACTGTATTCTTCCATTCTTTTAATCACATATGGCCCTCACATAAGCACAGCTCCCCAGCCCAAGTGTCTTCCTCTTTTGGGAGTGGGTGGAGGAGAGGAAGAGGGCAGGAAAGGCAAATCAGGCTGCAAGATCTCACATCAAACACTTAACAAATGAGAAGCATACAATCATGCTCTAGGAAAAGCTTGATTTACACGTCTGCACTAATAAGCAATTACAAGATGGAAGCACGAGAAATATCTTTTTCTCCAGAGTGGCATTTAACTGCCTTTTAAATACACACAATCCTCCATTCTTCTTAGACAAAACGCACAAGGAATGGCTAAAATGCTTCTCATAACAAAAGCAAGTACATTTTGTGCAATAAAGGAGACAGAGATTTCCTGGAAAACATTAACAAAATCAAAACCCCACAGTGCATTGATGTAAGGATGTTAACATGGATTGCACAGGCAATCCAAATGTGTATTTCCCAAATGCTGTACTTGTCTTTGTACATCCATAAGGGAAGAAAACTTAAGTCACAATTTTTTTGTTTTCTTTCGATGGGGGGGGGGGGGGGGGGAATCAACAACCAGTCTATGAAACTCTATAGGTCAGAACATACTCTACCCCCTTAATTTACCAAAGAACTTATAAACTCTATCTTCATCTCAGAGGCAACTTCTGCTGTTTTGAGATATAAACTACATACATAACTCATAATATCTAATAACAGAAAACAAAAATCTATTTCAAAAATGAACACAGTGAAAGTATATTTCAAGCAATAGAGCAATAATTCTTTTATACAGAAAAAAATACACTCAGCATACGTGGAAAAAAATGCACAAATTTAAAGCAATCATTTTCAACCAGTGAGTGCCAACTTTTTACAGAAAGTAGTACAATGCAAAAAACCTAATGTAGTCTTGTATACCCATTCATTTTTATCTTTCTAAACCTGAGACACTTATACTATTCCCCGAACAACTGAACTTTCTACACTGGACCTACAAACCCCAAAGTTCAATAAAAATCTTTAAAACTTGTCGGTTTAGAAGTTGTCTGAAGTTGTTTCCTCCAGGCACACAATGCCTACTAGGGCTGTAAGTGGTGTAGTAATCAGGGCTAGGCGTGGACAGGGCGTTAGCCATAAAGCAATCCGTCCTTAGAGATGAGACTAAGTTTTCAGTTCACGCCAAAATGCCTTTGACCCTGAAAATTTAACACTGTACAAAGCTTTGAATAGGTTAGCCACAAGAGCACTGCAGCACATTTGAGAGCCTCCTCCTTTATAATAATTACAATGAGACTAAACACTGCTTAATTAAGTTTCCTTGTTTAATAAAAATAATTACTTGACGTTTTAAAAATCCGCAGGTATAGGGCAGTTTATCTGAAACGCTGATGCCTCTTGTCATCAGGTTATGGCTTGTATTCGGTGGCACAAGACTAACGTCAGTCCTTCGAGACCACCTTGAGCAGAGAGATTGCAATGCTGCCTGTTACAGTGTGTGTGCCAAGGGTACAACACCCAACTGACTTGGAACTCAATCCAAGGGCATTGTTGGATCTTCTTTTTATTCCCTAATATTGCAACATGGGTTTCAATATAACACTCAACATCCAAGAAGTTGAAGAAAATGACTAATAAGCTGAACTCCTTTCCTGGTTCCAGCCACCCCCATACCATGGACATGTGGTACAGGAGGCTCGCTGCCCTTCAGCTGCACACCTTTCAACCTTCCATTGAAGCATAGCTTGTCCTAAGGCAATATATATCATTCCACTTCCTGAATCCAGACATGTTATGAAGGAGTGGGATAAGTTCATACAAATGCAAGGCTCCCGAAGAGAGGAACTGGAGTAAAAAAAATTATTTTTTTGCAAGTAAGTATCTATTATCATATGTTGGAACAGACCATAAAACACAGTTTTGATATCAGAATTGTGACTTCTTCAGGGCTTAGGAAGGCAAGTCTATTATTGTATTACTGAAAAATATGGTTATATTTAAAAAACCAGCATATATCTGTGAAACGCAGAGGATAAATTTCAAGTTGCGTCAAGCAATACGTTTTCATATTAATGCTTTCCCCGTGTTTCTGTAGGAAAAAAATGTAGAAAACTAGAATCTAAAAAATTTCTTTGAATGAGAAGTTAGGAAGGTCACAACAATATCCCCAACAAAACCAGCTGAAGGGACAATAAGCTTCTTTCCAATGGCAGATTAAATTAGCTGGATATTCTCATATTTTCATGGAAATTGTTCCATATAAAATGGAATCCCGTATGTGAAATTAAGCAAGAAGTTTAGCAGCCCCCAACCTCATCCTCCCTATAAATGAAATTACAACACAAACCCCTCGGAAGAGGAATTTAGCTTTTATTCTCTAACCAAATATCACAGCATACTTATTTATTTTACTTTCATTTTTCCTAGACATTTTGTACCACAAAGCACGTTCTGACAAACTCCCCTGATGGAGGGGGTTTTTTTGGGAGATTTTTCTATTTTATTCCCTGAACAACTATGTATAAATCATGCGCCATAGTTTGAGAGTCTTCCTTTAAAATTGAAAGGATGATGATTTCCATAACTGCCAGCGTTTTTGTTATTTCAAACAAAAAGGGTGAAATTTTAGAAACCCAACAAACAACTAAACAGAAAGCCCCCATGCTGCACTGCAGATAGGACTAAAAACAGGTGAGAAAGCTTAACATCAGCATTACTTATAATTTTTGTTTGCTCTTAAGACAGAAGAGAATGGGAGATGGGGGAGGTCTGAACAAATCTTCGAGACAGAAATGTAACTTTCAATGTACTGTATTTGGATCTGGGTTGTCATTTTTTTCTCACCCCACCCCACTCCATTACATTATCTACTTGAAAGAGGTTTGCTTACCCAGTTTCAACTTTATTGGTTTCACTTCCTAACTTTTTTCTTGCAGTAGCAGAAGTACAACTGACCCACCTATTTCACAAGAAAATACATGAGTGTATCTGAGGCCCTAATATCTTGCCTGTGCAGTGAAACCTTCTTAACAAGGTCTGCAAACCGCTACAGCTCATTAACCAAGAATTTAGAAAACAGAAGGCTGGGAAAGCTCCGGCTTGGAGTGAGGCATAAGAGCTTCTCCTGAAATGTGATGAGCAAGCATTTTGCAAAGCCAGAAGAGTAACCCAGCTCTGGGAGCTGGGGGAAGTGACTGAATTCATGAATCTATAAATGTAAACAGCATGTGCACCCTAAGGAAAGAGGAGACAACATTCACAGGCTCTTCTTTAGCTGTCACTCATGACAATTAACTGATTGTAGGTAGGAGCTAAGCATGACCACCACCTGACTAATCCAAACGAAACTTGGGCTCCACTTTACAGTTAGCACAAACAGGGAACCAGAAGAGAGGCCAGGCACACTCTTGCCTCCCTCAACAAGCAAACTATTTTTTCACCTCTGACTGACACTTTCCATTTTAGCATGCATATGCAAGAGCACACCAGTTCAGGCAAAGTTCTTAAAAAGTAACTATCCAATTTTCCTACATTTATCAATCTAAACTGCCAGATACCTGGAAACCCTTCAGAGAGCAACTTCGTATCACATACAGCACATCAGCACGTTCTGGGCACTGAGATAATTTGATACTACAAAGTCTAGAACTGACTCTGAGTTTATGAACATGGGAACTGCCTCCATATATGTGCTAAATCCGTGCATGTCAAAGCCTGCTACATGTGTGCACAAGGCTGCTCCAATTCCTAACGTTGCTCTCCAGTTGAGAATACCAAGGTGACTCATTTCCTTGATATGCATATCCATTATTTCAGTGTCAGTAAGAGACCTTTCCTTTTCAAACTGCAGGTGTTGTCAAACTCCATCAGACCAAATCAGCGTCAAACCAGTGATGTCCCTTTAAGGGAAAACAGTTCTTGGGCAGTTGGGAGGGAGGTAATTCTGCTTTCTAGAACATTTTTTTGTACCTATGGTCAAAACTGATAGGCAAGCTACCAAAAAGTATCCATCATTAAAGCATCGAAGAATCATCAGATCACAAGAAAAAAAGAAATTAGTAACTAAAATCAATACATAATGTCAAGCAGATTTGTATCTTAAGCTTTGCAAATAGCCAAGAACTGTAATACCTCTAAAAAGGCAAATCAATTGTATAATTATTACCAGTGAAGCAACAGGCCCATTGTATCTGTTGATGTAAAAGGATAATTCAGTACCTATAAAGAAGTTTAATCTCTAACAAAATTGATAACACTATCTTCAGTATCTTCAGTACCTTGATTCGGGTGTTTTTTAAATCTACAAAATCCTTCTCAAGTATGGCATCAATTCTTTTTTCACCTTGCACTCATGTCGAGATTTCTGCAGAACATCAACAGCCCACAACTGAATTAATATGCCACAATGAAGGCCTCCAAGACATCAAGGCTGCCAGATTATGAAGGGGTGTGATGACTTGACATTAAGTTCTTTATTGTGCTGGTAAAAGAACACCACGTCTGCTGATGGAAATGAAATCATTAATCCACACAAAAGTTTTTCATTAACTAGTGAGGCTCCTTCCATTCCCCAGACAGTCCTGAAAGAGCAGATCCTCAAACTCTCCTAGAAATCCCCTATCAAGAGACTGTTTTCAGGAATAGTATTTTGGTGTGGGTTGGTGCTATCAGAGTAATACACTTGGTTATAATGTAATGGCTAAAATAAAACCCAATTTTGGAAAGCATAAACCATCTGCAAACATTATAATCACCCACCAATTTTATGATGCAACATCTATTAATGTGTGTAATTTAGTGATACTAAAATAAGACTTCCACTTTTTTTCACCCACAGAAAACACTAACCAAAGTTAACTGTTACAGAAGAACTGAGAATTTTATCTGAAATCTTAAGTTGCTGAAAACATGCAAACTTGAAAACTGAAAAAAGAGGGGCTGAATTAAAAAAATGTCCTCCACTAATATGAATAAAAAGCTGGGAACAAAAAAAAATGCATATTCCAAAAGCTGCAATTATGATCCTTCACCTATTGTACTTGAATGAAAGCAATGGATACAAAAATAATTTTATTTGCCATGATGCACAAAGCATTTTTTAAATCCAATTATTTAAATCATTACTATCTGCAAATATAATGAATGCATCATATTGTACAACAGGCAAAATGGTTAATTTCTAAGAAAAAAATTTAACCAGTTTATGTGAACTTGGCAACTCTTGAGACAGTAATAAACATTCAAGCTGCAACTGGAGTTGCTACATTTGTCAGTACAGATACAACTTCTGAAGCACTGTTCTGTCAGCTTTCAATGCATAGCCTGCCTGTATTCCAGTCAACCCCAAGACAGCCAGTACTACCCATAAAATCAGTTACCTCACTTCTTCAAACAATAAATAACACGGACCCATCCAGAAAAAAAACAGACTAGAAGTTCACTTCAGCAGAAAACATTTTTTTCACTTATCTGCATACCCTGAAACCAGTTTTCTGAAAGAGACCCAATACTGAAAACATTCCGTAGGCCTCCTCTTCCAGAAGAGACCTTAATCCCCAGCTTCTTCAGTGTTTGTTCTTCCTCTCAGTTTCTTACAACCTTCCTTGCCAATGTGTGGTTGAGGTACCGCAAATTCTTAAGTAACTGACATCATTTCCAAAGACAAATCACCTCGGTGGCCGGACAAAGCTGATTAAAAAGATACAGTACATCCATACCAGCTTCATTTCAATGCGTGGGAGGAACCGAAGTTGGTGCCAACACACTTATGTAACGTGATCCCTGCAGATGTTCAAAGCTTTGAGTTGTCAGCTGGATTTGGAGATACACATCACAAAGCAGACTGGTAATTTAAAGAAGAACCCTCCAGGTGGTGTTGTGTGGATTTTAACACTGCGAAACATTTTGGAAAAACATGCTGGGATATCTACCATACAGAACAGCCAGTTTTAAAAACCTCAATGACACATTCCACTATGGGCTAATTAGAATTAATTCATGCCCCATGGCCTCAAGAGCTGCTCTTAGAATACTTATAGCTCCTTAATCATCTTTAAGAAGGCACCTTTTTGCCATAATTTGGTCTATGGCTGTAGAACAATCTAAAATTTGTAACTCCAAAGCTCATCCATCCACATATAACATTTTCAAATGCCTTTATTTCTTGTTGAAGTGTGTGCCTATAAGTGTGCCTGACGCAGAACAAATGAATGACCCAGCCTATTCCTTTACCACTTCCAGTAGAAATCAGAGGGCTGCACTTGAGCCACCTTTTGTACCCTTACAATGAATCAAAGGACAAGAGCAAAGAACACACAGTTCTTAAATACCACTATATAGGAACTCCTATCTCAAATATCTGAAACATCTACCCATGAACATCCCCTTCCCTCCTCAGTTTTTTTTCCCTTTTAAATTACAGGCTCAGCTATACCTTTTGCCTCTCTTTCCTACTACTTTTACACATTCCAACAGTTTTTTCTCCTTCACACTACTGTTGAAATATTTTACCTCTGTGTATCAAAAAGCAGAGCTCACACTTCTAAATAACACATATTTGTTCAATGAATTCTAGTTAAAGTTGTGAAGTTAAAAACAAAACTAGCATTCTTAGACAAAAAAGTAGGAGATGCAAACTTTAAGTGCTTCATTTTCTCAGTATGAAGGACCAATTATTGGAGTTTTCACACAGCATGATGAAGAGCCAGCATTACCAAGCACAGCCCTTATGCATCTGTCCACTAGCTAGCTTCATTCAAAGACCGCCTGAGACCTTTAAAAACAAGCAGCTTGGCAGTCCTCTCCTTAGTAGAATGTCTACTAAAAAGTCAAACAGAATAATTTGATACTTAAATACTTAAAATATACTCATGAAGGTCAACACTCATGAAAGATAAATGCAGTTGTTTATCATGCCAACAGCATTTTAATGTCTATGGAATACCAAGACATTTTATTTTAAAGCCCACCAACCAGAGATGCTTTTTCCAGTCTAAAGAGGTAGAAGACATCATGTTGCTCTCTGTAGCAAAAAACATACCCAGTAATCAGAATAACCCATGGTTGCTGCTGGAGGCTTAAATAAATGTTGTAGATACAGCATTAAAGAGCTGTTATCAAAGACATGTCCTTATCTAACAGAGTAATTTTTTATAAATAAGCCTAAACATTAATTTCATTCAGTAAAAAACCAATATACTACAAGAGTACCCTGCGGTTAAAAGTGAAAGGACACAAGGAATCCAGCACTATGGCCTGTTACAGTATCTGCACTAGTAATTCCATATTACTAGTTCTGAGCCCCAGCTGGCAACATCAGACCCCAATATATTTATATTCATTCTCAACCCTTTTCTGTCTCAAACAGCAGCATGAAGGATTACAGACTTTTTCCCCTTAAGCTTAAGTTTAAGTCCCTCTTCCCCTCAAAAGTATAGGAGCAGAACAGTCATATTCTACGGTAGACAAAGGAGCCTATAGGAGAGCCTGTAAAACTTGAAATGAGAATTTATGAAGGAGTAAAGATTCCAAAAACAGCTAAGTGAAGGGATACGCTCCTGTGTATCTGCATAGCTGAGATGGGAACAGAGATGCTGAAGGAGACGGACACTTCAGCAGCACCCTTCAACCAGATCACACAGGACTGAGAGGTCACTGCTGTTAGGGCAGAGATGACAAGTCCCTTATCTCACCTATACTCCTTGTACAATTTTTCAGTACTAGAGCAGAGGTTTAACAGTATTTTGACTTCTTATTGTAACATTGTACTGAGAAAAATTTAAAATGCACATTTCAGCCAAGTAAGTGTAACTTATTAGCGCACACACACACAACTAGTTCAGTCTTGCCAACTGAAAAAATAAGTATTTAGATAGGGTAAAACTCACATAACATTTAGATCAGCACACTATAAAACTAAAGAACATAATCACTTCACTAAATATCTATTTTAACTACAAAACAGTCTGCCTGGAAAACTGCAGACCTCCCTTCTTTGTTGAACCCAAACACTACGTTGTTGAATGCACCACTGAATTTTCACTAATGTGTTTCTTTCTCCTGAACTACAAAATGTAGAACCATGAACTGATAAAACAGAAAAAACCTGCAGGATACCCGAGAATGAATATAAAAAAAGAGGGTATTGAAAAAGTACTGCAATTATATGACATTAATTCTTTTTTCTGCATATAAGGGAGTTTTGCCAGGTCAGTTTATTCATGGGACAAAACCTGACTTTGAATTATTTCAGTTCATTACACATCTAATTAAGTAGCTTTCTGGTTAAGTCCTCTGGATATCATTGCCCTGGTGCTTTTACCAAACCCCTTCCAATCACTACACTGTGGACTGAAGACAAAAGCACATTTCACAGTCCCATTTTATAAGCTATTTCAGGCCTGTACTGTCTACTGGTTGACTTGAGTGTTGAGAAGACTCATAGCAGTCAAAGGAAAAGTAAGATTTCAGACAAAAATCCAGAAACTAAAAACTGTAACTATACTCTCCATCTGAACACTCAGTAGAATGAGGCCCACTTCCAAAATCAGGATTGCCTCTCTTTTTCTGTATCCTTCCTTTTCCAAGTCACTTCAACTCTAATGACTGCCTCAAATGTAGCCCCTTTATCCCAGCTGCCTGCAGGCAGCAGTCCTCAGTCTGCTGGAATCACAGGCAAAGCAGCAGCACAGGGGACCAAACAGGGAGCACAGATAATTATAGCACCTATGAGACAATATCACAGACCTGACGGACATGAAGCAGAGAGGCTTGAAAGACTACTGGAACAGAAGAGTGAGAGCCCTCACGCTGCTCTGTCTCTGCTAGAGGCTACTATATCGCTACAACAAGGATGAGACAATTGATACAAAGGCATTGAAGAAACAATTGAGAAGCAAGCTCAGTGCTGGAAACGGTAACTCAGCAACTATTGCCTCACTGGAGGCTTCTCTGTATTGTGTAGGCGCTGCCATACTCTCTGCAGCACAGTCTTTTCTCGTTCCCTGCAGAGAATTAGTGGCACAGCCCATAGCCAGCACAGAATGGTGCTTCACGAGAAGTAGGGATGAAAGCATACACCACCACTACATGACAGCACACACACACCTAGATGTCCACAGAAGCCTTAAAAGTCCACAGTTTTCTCCTCCAAACAAGAGCTGCTTCCTTTTTCTCAAAGCATAAATTAGTGGAATTCCTAAAGAACAGAGACCTGCTTAAAAATTACTCTAACAAATATTCTGTAGTTTTGCAACAGATCCATTTCCTTTATTTACCAAACTCATTTTCATTGGCACTTTCATAGTGAAGTGAAGCACTGGACCTCATAACGACACCTGAAACTTTCATGGAATGTTTTGAGAGGCTGTATCTGAGCCTAAGCCACCATGAAGGAACATGAAGAAAGCAATGCCACAAAGCGGGCAGCAGAGGTGAGAAAATGCAACAGATGAAACAGATGGGGATCAATGTGTGCTTTCAACAAAACCATATTGCTGCCACAACAATCTCATGAAACACAGAGGTAATATTCTGCCATCATGCACATCACACAGATTATCTCATCTTCACCTTCTCTCAAGGGGAACAAACCCCAAAAAGGCACTGGTAGCACATCTCTCATACACTGCCTTTTGTCACTCCTCGTTCTTTGTTCTCACAAATATTAGAAAGGAAACTTCAGGTAAGACCTTTACACAGTGTCTTCTACAGCAAAGATGAAAAGCTACCAAGAAAGGATGCCCATACACATCACCTTTTCCATCCTCAAGTTTTACTTCATCAGCAAACCCATCATCCGCTACTGATCAATACTCTTCTCATATGCCAGCGTGTGTGAAACGGAAGCCAACACATTCACTCCTGCAGCTTCTTCTCTTCTGTCATGATCCAGCAAACGTACCAGCAGTATGGCCTATTTTATCTCCTTGAATGCTGACAATTCCCAGGAATGTTCTCATGGTGCTACTCTGGGCAGACCACATATGGCATCCTAACTCACTCAAGGCACTACTCCTAGGTCAAGCACTGGGTTCCACAGGGGCCCCCAACGAACCCACCCACAAATACCTCCAACAGAACTGAATGCACTTCAGGCTGGGATTCAAAATAATTCTGCCAATCAACATAATCAGCATACTGTGTGCTCTACTAAATTCAGCAGAAATGGATGGCTGAACAACTGTGCACACATGTACATGGTCAATCCAAGTTTGTTTGACTTGGCAACTTGGTGACACAGGGTCAGCTATTACCGTACCACTGCCCTTGGCTTAAGACATGGTTCAGGGCAAGCTCTACAAAGTTTGAAGGAGTATGTTACAACAAGAAATTTGTAGAAAGGGAAAACAAAACAAGAAAAAGCTAGAAAGAACAATCCTGACAGTTATCTGACATCATCCTGAAGTACTTACAACTGCAAAACTAATGTGTCTTCATCTATTGTTCATTGTGACCAAAAGCTTCTAAAACCTTATTGTATACGATAAAGGTGACCTAATAAGTACAGTCTAATAAGTATAAACTTCTTGCTTAGAAAGATCAAGTGAAAGCCACAAATAGTCCCAAAATTGTTATATTTATGATATTATTTTGTCCAGTGACTTGATGGACACAGGGTAACATGGTAGCAAATGGTATTTATTGTACCATTTCTCCTTCCTGAATCTATGCAGCACCTTATTCAGTTACCATAATTTCATACATATATCTATGTATTTATTTTCATTTGTGTGTGTGTATATATACATATACACTCACTCCCACATAAAAACACACAATAGCAAGCCTTTTAAGTATGCTAAACATTTCTAAAAGACAAATGACAGGACTGATCCTTATGTTCTCACACATTTCATTTATAAACTGTAACAACCATAGCTACATTTCATTAAAAAAATGCATAAAGATGCTTTCAGTTTTACATAGAAATAACCTTTCATTTGTACATTATTTCTAAACGTACTACTCATACAGATGAGAAAAACAAAAGACTTCATATTTTTAAGTCTATTAACCAAAATTCTGAAATTGGATGTTTTACAGTTAAAAAATAAGAAGAAATATAGATTCTTTTGACTTAATGTACTCCATGAAGCATTTGTTCAAAAGTTAACAACAGTCCTTTCAAAGCGTTCTTTCTACCAAGTCACAACTATACAATATCTGAAATACACTAAACCATGGGCTCATCTAACAGAGATGAAATTACAGATTTTGAAGCTATGTGAAGAAAAAGAATATATAAAATATATGGGGTGCACAATGCTCCTTTGAGAGTACTAAAAATCTGATACAGTGCATTAGTTAATTTGAATAACACCAGGGAATTATTCAGTCCTCTCCTGTTCGAGAAGAAAGCGAAACAATTCCACACAGTTGTCAGCGTTCTGGACATTCCTCCAACTGCAATGGAAACAACTTGAGTCAGTGTTGCCACACACTGTGCGGCCCCTGCCTGCCCATCCCTGCTCCTGCCCTTGCACCAACACTCCTTCCTGCAAGGAAGCCAGGGAGAGACAAAGCAGCAGAAAATTACTGCTACAAAAATTAAAGGGCTTTCTGCTACTGCAGCTCGGTAAACCAGCTTTCTGCAGGGTCAGAGGAGTGCAAATGTCAGCACTAGAAAAGTAAAGATACACAGCTAAAAGCAGTAACTGCACAAGCCATACTGCTTACACTACACCAAAAGCACTTTGCAATTATGACTGCAGACATTAAATAAAACTCTTACCTGAAAAAGAATTTCCATTTAAAATAGTAATAAAAACTATGGCTCCTGTCAACAGTAATCATCAACCACCATGCCTCTCCAAGCAACAAGCACAGCATTACAAAGTGTCAAACAAGGCAGAATTAAAGAAATTAACCTCCTATTTTTCATGACACATTAAATACAAAACCCATTGTACTTAACTTTAATAAATCTTAACTTGAGGTGTGTCAAAAACAAAAAACTTCTGTAACGTATCTCATTACACTAAGAAACAAACTTAAGATGTATTCTTTAGCTTATCGACGACCTTTGTCTCCTCCTACCCTAACCAGACTCTGCCATGTTCACCATAAGAAAACAAATCTGATCTCCTGGCTCGCAAATTGCTTTCAATAGTATCAGATTTTTCAGCATATAGCTCTTCCTACACTACATTCTCATAAAATACAACAATATTAAGAAAGAAGAAAAAAATCTTAAACTTCATTAGTCATAACAGTCTTATTTATTCAGCCAATCATGAATAATCACTTCTTGTCTAATGCTCTCAAATCATCTTTCCTACAAATCTCATGAAAATAAATTAGCCTTGTAGTGCACAGCTGATTATTTCATTTACAATCTATTGTATCAAAAGGTGACAGGTGGAGAATTTTAAGCAAGGGCCTTTTATTAAGACAAAAAACCCATCCCTTCAGACCTTATTTAAGCTGGAAGGGCACTGGCGAAAAAATAGTGCCACAGCATCATAGTGCCACACGAAAAAACACAAGGTAACCGTATCTTCAATCATTCAATGCTCCTATGGAGATGAAGCTTTTCTCCTCCTTAGAAGGGCCTAAAGATCAACAGAGATCACAAAGTACAAGTCCAACACACCCCACTGCAAGCAAAAGTTCAGGAATTTAGTACCTGCAATTTGCTATGTTTAACTTCTAGTCTTCATTTATGGTATGTTGCAGAATTCTCGCAATAATTTGAAGTGACAAAAATATAAGCAGGGGGACTATATGCAGGACAGAACTAATATCCTTTTAGTAAAGAGAAGGAAAAAAACCACTGAGGGGACAACAATTTTTTTTAAATATTTGGGACATTTTGAGTTTTTCAAGGTAAGAAACTCAAGATGCCTTTTTTTTAATTCAGGTCATAAAGTTTTCCCATCTCCTCTGTCAAATTATAAGCTATATACTAGATGTTTTATCTGGACCTAAAGATGTAACCAGATTATTTTGTCCAAATGAAAACAAGTCAGGAAAAGCTGATTAAATATACTAAATTTACTAAATTGAAAATAAATTCAGTAAAAAATGCAGAAATTCCTATTATCACCACACAAAATAAAAAAGCTCAGACTTTACAACAGAAGAAATGACAACAAAACTCCATAAAACTACTCTCTGGATCTGTCATAATAAACAAGAACATCAAAGAAAACTCACCTTTACTTCCATACATAGATATTTGTTATTTAGCTGTTTCACACCATGCTTGCAGCTGGAAAAGAAACCTACAGATTTTTCTTTGCCCAATACCAGAAAGAGCTCAATTATTGCAGTTGCTGAAATATAAAGTCTAAAATTCCACAGATAATAATCAAGGAAATTTAAGTACTCCAAGCTCTTTGAAAACTGGTTACAGGAGTCTACCATTCCAAAAGAGAAGATAAGGCACTACTGACAAGACACACACCCCTGACACACATACATATTTCAGGAGATTACTGTGGCACATGAACTTTACTGGAAAGTTTAAGAAAATGGAAGTGCAAGTTCATGCCTGACTAAATGTGAAACCTTCTCCTCAGCACACCATTAACTGCAGCATCAATATATGGAGCAAATTAGCTTCAAAACATAAAGCAAGAAGTAACACAGGCCAGTGTCACTTCTGCCATGACAGCTACGGTTCCTCCACTACCAGACTATGGTATTCTATGTCTTTTTTGTAAGAGTATTGACTTTTTGTGATGTAGATGTATAACTGAGTCTCTCATGAAATTGCTTGCCACCATCCTAACACCACGTATACCTCTATTTTTAAAACAACTAGGAACCATCACATCACACAGAAATCTCACACAAAGTTACTACACCTTTCCTGTTCCACCTACAGAAGTCTCAAGCTTCTCATTATAACTTTTCCTTCACAGCCTTGGAATAGGTTCTTGTATCTTTTCCTTTGGCTTTTTTTACCCCTTGGGATAGAATTGACCCCTTGGCCTCAAATGGGGCACCAGGTTGTGTTTCGCATGTATTAAATATCCAGTTTTACCAGTCAGAGTAGCCTCCAGCTATGTCTGTTATGGTGGGGCAGGGGGAGAGATAGGAAAAAAATCCCTATCACTGGTAAAGGAAACAGTCTCTTTCTTTCCACATACCTCATCTGGCAGAAAGGAGTGGAAGAAATAGTAAAATATTCTGCTAATACAGAGCTTTCTTTATTATTCTCATTGCAGCATACTCTTTCTGATGCTCAGGCAGGCAGAGGAGGAGGCCCTGCTGCAAATCTTGGCTCCTTCACAAATTCAGCTAGGAGATGAGAAAAGAATTCACCCTCTACCTTGTGATGAAAAGCAGACTCCAAGAATCTCTTTAATTATACTTATTGTGGGAGTGTGGTCAGGAAGATAATAAATCGGATTGGCATATCAAAGGTGTACAAAAGGGGGGGAAGTGGGAGGAAAACAGGAGTCAGACTGCTGTAACAGAAGTAAAAAATTCTCAGGGTATGGAAGACAGGAGGGCAGGGAAGGTGAGATAACAGCCACAAATTTATTTTCAACCAGAAAGAAAACAAAATATTTGGCTACAAATTCCTTTCAATACACCTAAGATGCAAACGTCTAAATAAGCAATTCCCCAACTAAACTGTAAATCCAGTTTCCCAGAACTGCATTTTTATAATAAAATATTTTGTCTTTGGCCTGCTGCCTCGCTGGATTACACAGGGTGCTTATTTACACTGCAGTTACTTGTTAATGACATAATCAGAACAAACTGAGGAAAACTTCACATCTAATAAAAGACAAACACTTCCAAGTTTTCCTATGAGGATTTCTGAGCATAACTCTGAACTGGAATTTGAGACGTCTGGGTTCAATTCCTGGTCCCAGAAACACGCTTCCTCTAAGACCCTACACGCATGTGCATGCCCACACCAAGTATTTCTATTTGCTTATATAAAAGAGTTTCTTGAGCAGAACTGAACATTTCACTTAGCTGTGAATGCACACAAAGGACTATTTGCACTAAATGCATTATGTAGTATGATTACTGAGATTAAGATCCAAGTTTTTAGCACGCCCATCCTCAGACTGTCATTTACAAGGATCAGATATTCTGACAGAATACACTACTTTCCTTAAATCATAAGATACTTGAATTTGTATCTTACACACCCACTGTGCAAATTCACGTGTGGAAAGTGCTGATGTATGTTAGCTAAGATTTACACAGCAAAGGACAAACAAGTTACTTTGGTTTCACACTTCTGGGAGGAAAAAAAAAAAAAGGCTAACCACCAAACTAATTTGAGCTATCAAATTACTCACTATTTCCATGCAGGTTCAGTGCATTTGTAATAAAGGCAAATACAACATGTTTAGTCTAATTCAAAAGGTGTTTCATATATCTGAGCCATAACCTAGCAGGACTTGGAAATATAGCCATGAATCTGAGATTCTCAATGCCAGAAAATTACTGAGTACATTCAGAAATCTACAATGTTAGCAGAAAACCAGTGGAATCTTGTAGATACTGAGTGATGAGGGAAACCCAAGAAAACAGTAGACCAATGGTCACTGACATGAGTGAGAACTGTTTTAACAAACCACCATTCTATTATCAGGGGTTTCTTCCACCATAGGCTTTGCATAAAATAAAAGAATGGAAGAAATAGATTCAAAATGCAGACATCCTCAACATTGTTTTCCACAAGCCAAATCTGTAGAACAACAGATGTGTCGGAAAATTACACTATTTCTATGATACTTTATTAACTCAAAATTGTGCATATTACCATATTGACTCACAATTAACCTAGTTTGGATGCTGTTGCTTTTCTCAAACAATCTAAAAAAACCAGACTTAGTTAGCAAATAGAGAGTTGTTTTAAGAAAAGCTGCTGAAACAGACATCCCATTCAAAACACTCCTAATTCCACCAACCTGTATTTGCATCCTATTATTACATAATTAGTTCATATAGAATACTGAATATTCATATACTAATGCTGTCTTCTTGTCAAATTGTTTTATGGTTGAAATTCAATATTTCACAACTTAAAGGGCACAAAATTACAATCTCTTTTCAAAGCAATTTCTCTTTAGAGATAGCACGAGAAAATTGAGGTTCATACAAAGCACAAAACATATTATTACACAATCTGGACAAAGAAGAATTAACTTTTGGTGATTTAAGACAACCTAATTAGATCTTAGATAGCCAATTACAGGCCATGAAATAAGCTGCTATGATCTTTTGCAGAATGAAAGTAACAATGTTGCCTTACACTACCATATATGAAAAAGTTAATTGGTAATAAAACTCAGAGCATCTTAAAAATGAACTGCCACATAAAATTACTGTAATGCATGAAAGTCTCAATCAGGACTTGTCTGTGCTGTGTGTAGAATCAGTCTCTGCCTCTCATATGAATAGATGCAATCTCAGAAACCAGACACAATAAATACAAGATGAAGGGAATGGCAAGCATAGCAGCAACACAGAAATAATTCCAGAGGCTAGGAATCACAACATGAAAATTATGTCATTATTTCAACTAATTAATTATTCATGCAGCAGAGATACAGGAAATGGCAGGAGAAAGCTAATGAAAGAGCAAGCAATTGAGAAATGCTGATGAAGAGGTTTAGAAGGATATAGAAGAAAAGTTCTGAAAAACAGTGGATGAGAAAAGAAAGGAATTTATGGTAAGGTTTCACATTCAATAGTAGGGCCAACAGAAGGTTTCCTTCTGCTTCTCCACTGCTCATTATTCCTGTTCTAGCATAGTGGTGTCCTGCTTCCTCCTTACTAACAGTCACAATCATTTATGAAACTGTACTATGAGTCAGCCAAGGCTGAAAAATAATCTGATTAAAAAAAAAAAAAAAAAAAAAAAAAAAGTTGACACAACTAAAAGGAAGACGCAGGAGTAGGAATGAGCAGCTGCAAGGGAAAAATAGGTCATGCTAACATTTCTCCCAGCAAAAAGGTGCAACCATGGAATTAAAGACCAATGCCTATGTTCAGACCATATTAATACACCTCTCAATTCTGCCTTGTAACTTGTCATGCTACATGCAGAGTGAAACATGTTTGGATCACATTAGGTAACAAACAGTGAAAGGTTACACAGCAAAAGGTGGCCAAAACACTTGGTTAATGTTGGGGAACACATTTTTCAGAGGAAATGTACACCTTTCACTTAAGAATCCACCAATGCAGGACATTTCCAGTTGCCCTTAGAGACTTTTTTTCTCCACTTCATCCTCCAAGTCAAATCTAGGATTCCATGTCCATGATCTATCGTTCAGGTGTCTAACATACGAGAAGTCACAAAATACGACTCTATATCGCTTAAATGCACAAAATAGAGAAGGAATGAAGATGGATTGTGAACTGGCTGATCAAACACGAGGAACAGTACATGGTACTGAAGCACCAGGTACACTTGGTGCTTCAGGTGGAATCAGTGTCTACCTTTCTGAGATTCAAACGGAGTCTTCTATTATTTGCTCCATTCCCTCTTCATTCAGTTTCATCATTAGGAGACATCTTTCTTTACCATCATCAATTTCAATCATTTAAGGACAAAGGCCAAAACTAGATCTTTACTTATATCCAGACACTGTTACTAGATACTACTGATGCCATTTTTGGAGGAACTGAAGAAAGTGCAGAACCAGTTATAAAGTAGAGGGAGAGAAATGAGTCAAAAATACCAGGCTAGGCCAAAGTTTTCTTACTCATTTATACTATGTTTATGTCAATTCAGCTTGGAGGGTATGGGGAGTGCAATGCAGGACAATTTAAAAGTGTTTGCAGCCATATTTGTGAAGTGGTTTTCATTACAAACCTTTATTCATAAAAAATACAGACTAAAAATTTTCACACTAAGTACAGTTTTAGAAATTCTTTTTTACTACTATTACTACAACACAAATTAAAAACTAGATGAGGCAATAAATCAAAATTTGTTCTCGGAAAGCTCAGTTTTAATTTGCAAAACGTAATTTTGTAACACTTGGAATGAACACCCAAAATGTGTTTAACATTCACTTGATCTCAAAGTGAACCTAAATTCATCTGTATGGTCATTTCACCAGTTACCCATTTCAAGTGTCCTTAAAAACAGTTTTTACCACTAGCATTTAAGATTATTTCACATTCAAAGAATATTATTAACTCAAACAATTGTATAAACCCATACAATAGCAGCTTTTCACTTGACTGGATTTGAACAATAAATAACAATAACCTTCAGGTAAGAGATGTCACTTTTATTATTTCTGTTGTAAAAACTTTGAAATTAACAAAAATAAGACTACAGGGAAATAATTCATACATAAAACTACAAAGAAGAAGGAATAAGCTCTTCTCTGCATTTACTGGGGATCATAAAAGATATAAATCACCACAAGGAAGATTTAACTCAGCATTAAGAAAGAACTCTCCTGACAATAGCACTTAAGCACTATTAAGAAAAACTGACTAGTGAGATTACATAATTTCTATTATTTGAGGCTTTTATGGATTTCAAAAGCCTGGTGGAACATACTTTTCTTTAAATCAGTTCTGACAAACTTCACTAAGCATATTTTATTCAAAGAGGTGGCAGGAAGCTACCCAGTTTGCTGCTTGTGTTAGTTTTCTGCTGTTTTAGTGAACTGAATCAGCAAACATCTGACAACCATCAGAGATGGCATGAGGACACGTGCCCAATGACAGGACTTTTAACCTTCAGCAATAATGAGTTATGTCAACTCATCTCATAAGACTGCATCTTAAAAAACAGATTAAGCAAACAGATTAGACAAACATCAGCTAATAACACTGTAAGTAAAATTTATCCTTCCTGGGGCTGAGAGGAGTAGATCAGAATTCTTGAGGTCATTCACCACACCACTTTACTTAAGAAGTTTTAAAAAGCAACATAGAGCCCATTTTAAGCCCTTTAGTGAAACTTTAACAAATCCAAAATTTCACTTAATATATACAGGGTTAGATATTTGCCTAATTATCATTGTCAAAATTAAATACGTCTGATGTAGTATGCTTTTACCTCACATGTGTTTCCTGTGTAAAATACTGTCTTGCTGAAAGGATAAGCCTAAAATATTTTACGACTCCATCATTTCACTTTTAATCTCTAAGCAGGAAATAAATTTTCAAGACCTTACATTTTTTAAGAAAACCTGCTAAATGCATACGAGCTGTAAAATGTTGGCTGTACATACCAGCTTCTTGGGTACACATCTCCAGTTTTACTCCTATTGCCCAAAGCTAGCTGGAGCAGAAGACTGAAAATGACATACTAGTGTGGGTTCAGACCTCTTTGAACAGCAATGGAACTGGAATACTCTTAGTCTTACAGGAAAGTTGCAAGGTGATGAAAAGTTCAGGAGTTACATAAAATCATTCATCTCACTGGTGATGCTTTAGTCCATCATTTACACCAGCCTGTGATTGGAGGTCTGGTAGACATTCACATCATATTGTCTGCAGAAGACTTCAGGGAAAGGAAAAAAACACGTAAAGCCAGCAAAACATAGCTGTATTCTAATCAGAAGTCCAATAATAACAAAGGCTTCCTCACTTAAATATCCTAATTGCTTTTTGTTAATGCATGAACCTAGCTCTTTGGTTTGCCCAAACAAAACACTACTTGGTCAAGTACACACATAGTTTCCCGTTTTTACAAGTTATTCAAGCACTTCCTGTAACTCACTACTGTACCTGCAGCATATTGGTCGGAAAACAAGGAATCCATTGAGAAGCTTGAAAGCTGGGAGGAAAAAAACCCCTACTTTAAATGTCAACACCATATTTAATTTGATAAGCTTGTATACACTTCACGCGTCACCTGCTCTGGAGACCATACAGGAAGGAATACAATATATCACCTTGCCCACTTTGACTATTCCTTTTCAGAAAACCATGAATGCTTCAAACAAGAGAGACTTCTCTTATTTGCACAGAACAAAACACGCTACGTTAGGCGAGGAGAACAAGACAATTTATAAATATGGGAAATTCACCATCACCAAGTACAACTCAGAAAATGCAGTACAAATGGAAAATATCCTAATCCAGTTGCTACATGGAAAATTAATCTGTCATAAAAGCAAAGCTTTTGTCAATTATTACATGTATATCGGGGAAGAAAGCACTGTCAACATACGTCCATCTTTGTTTGCTTGCTAATAATTATTCCCATATACATTCCTGCTCATTAACACAGTATTTTGTTGATTCTTCCTGTCCAAACATACACGTGCTCACACACACACAGAGCTTCACTGCCACCAAACCAGGGACAAAGCCAAAAGTGACTGGCAGCTCTGTAATTTCTACATATGCATACATGAAGAAGAGCTAGTCATGAAAAAAAAGTAGAATAATGTAATAAAATACACCAAAAGTGTACAGAAAAAAAAATTATCATTACACGTGAAAAGAGCAAAGACAGCATCTTCTGTGAGGACTACATACTTCAGAACACTTAAGGAGACTTTCAGCATCGATATAGGAAATCCTTAGAAGCCAAAACCGGCTGACTCCCCATCAGAACACATGCTTTCCACCATAATTTTCTCCAGAGACTTCCGCTGGAATACAATTTTATCAGTGGGTGCTGGGAAACCATACTAACGCACATTCAGAATTTAGGGCAGTGTTCACAAGAAAAACCTGCCTTTTGTCCTCATAGTTATAATGACCCTTTTCGTAGCATTTCCATCACGATCAGATGAAACAAAATACAGTGCAGTTCATATTGTGACTGATGTAATGTGGGCAAGGAACAATACCGTAGAAAAGAAAAAGCCAAGGATCTTTGTCTCCTTCTAGATGGATTGCCAAGACTCAATAGTTGGAGGGAGAAAAAGCACAGCATCCCAAATAAAACACTGCAGTGCATGTTCACCATTTCAGCAAAGTCGCTGCAGCTTTTGGCAAACCCGTAGGAAAATTGGACCCTTCAAAGAAAGCCCAAGCTAAAAAAAAAAAAAA
>VYXB01008607.1:768745-791043 GCA_013397135.1 Pachyramphus minor
CGCCGCTGCCCCGCGCCGCGCATGGAGGGCCGGGGGCCGCGCCGAGGGACACGCGCCGCGCTCGCCCCTATTGTCCGGCACGGCCGGGAGCAAGAGCGGGAGGAGGAGGAGGAGGAGGAGGAGGCGCCGCTCCGCCGAGGGGAAGGGGCCGGGCCGTCGGAGAGGGGACCCGGGCAGGAGGGGGAGGAGGAGAAGGAGGAGGAGAAGAACGGAGAGGAGGAGGAGGAGGAGGGAGAGAAAGAGGAGGAGGGGGAGGAGGAGATGGAGGAGGGATGGAGCCTCCGCCCCGCCCGCGCGCCGGCCCGGCTGGAGGAGCAGGCACGAGCCCGGCGGACCGTGCGTGGGTCGCGCGGCTGGCGACACGCGCACAGCGGCGTCATCACGTCACCGCTGCCCACACTCGCGCTCCCCGTCCGCGCGCATCAGGCAGGGGCGGCTCGGCGGGCGCCACGCGCATGCGCCGTCCGCCCTCCCCCTCGCGCCTTCGCAGACGCCCTCATTCCCTCCGTCTCCTCCACTCACGGAATCAAGAATCACAGAATCTTTTAGGTTGGAAAAGACCTCTGGGATCATCGAGTCCGACCTATGACCGAACACCACCGTGTCAACTAGACCATGGCATTAAGTGCCATGTCTAGTCTTTCCTTAGACACCTCCAGGGACGGTGACTCCATCACCTCCCTGGGCAACCCCTTCCAATGTCTAATCAACCTGTGAAGAAATTCTTCCTGATGTCAAACCTGAGCCTCTCCTGGCACAGCCTGAGGCCATGTCTTGTCCTGTTGCTTTTACACCGAGCGCCACCACACTACACCCTTCTTTCAGGCAGTTGTAGAGAGTTACAAATTTCCCCCGAGCTTCCTTCAGGCTAACCAACTCCAGCTCCCTCAGCAGCTCCTCACAGGACTTGTGCTCCAGACCCTTCATCAGCTTTGTTGCCCTTCTCTGGACTCACTCCAGCCCCTCAATGTCCTTCCTGAATTGAGGGGCCCAGAACAGGACACAGGACTAGAGGTGTTGCACTGCTTGGGCGAGACCCAAAGGGGTCCTGGAAGCCCCAGGCTGGAAAGAAGGTAGTGGGTGTTTGTCTTGGTGCCCCCACGTTGTAACATGCCATACCCAAGGAAATGGCATGAGGCTGTGTCATGGGAGGTTTACATTGGATATTTGGTAAAAGGTTTCTCATCAGGGGGTGGTTGAGCACTGGAACAAGCTCCCCAGGGAGCACCTTGATCGGAGCACCAAACCTGTCTGAGTTCAAGGTTTTGAACAACGCTCTTGGGCGCATGGTGGGATTCTTGGGGCTATCCTGTGCAGGGCCAGGAGTTGGACTCTAATTATCCCTTCCAACTCAGGAGATTCTGTGATTGTGTCCATCAGCCCTCAGTTCCCTCCCCTGCTGTGCCCTGAGGGCTGGGAGAGCCACACTGAGGGAGCTGTGGTCTCACTGGGACCAGATCCAGCTTCTCCTGCAGGCGGCTGGGCACCAGTCAGCATGGCCTGGCCTTGAATGCTCAGCTTGGGCAGCTGCTGGAAAATCAAACAGGGAAAGACAGTTTTGTTTTAAAATGCACTATGTATCAAAGCAATGCACTGGGGAGTTTGTATTTGCATTTGAACCCTTGCTGTTCATTTTTAGAGTGTGGAGGGGTGCGGTTTTTTGAAAGACAAAGAGGTAAAACCATGTAATCTTTGTTAAGGTAAAAAATGAGATTCCTGGAAAACCACACAACTCCAGGAATTGGACTCTAAGGGAGAATAGGAATAATTCATTATGTGATCTGGACCATCACATCACATTATGTACATCTCATTAGCTGAGACACTTAGAAATAAACTTTGCATTGTTTTTTTTTTCTTTTTAGGACTAAGCCTCTCTTTGTCTCTCTCTGCAGCTGCTTTCTTTTCCCCATCCTTTCATGTCTTTTATTTCTCCATCATAAAAAAATCCTAAATATAGCCTGATAGGTAAAGGAACGTTTCTGTTCTTTGCATAATATATGAAGTGCCTGTACCCACTTAAAAATCATATTTTGCAAAATGATTCATATGGCTTAATTTTGCATAATACATTATTCTTCTAAGTGCTTGCTTACTGGCAGAAAGGTTTAGATTTCACATGATAATGGTTATTTATAGGCAATGACACAGCTTTGGAGGAGCCCATTTGAAAAGAATAGGTGGTTTTTATGGAGGATTTTCATCTGTTTGAACTAGTTATAGAAGCAAGAAATCTTACAGGTGTGGACTGGTGGCCATTTCATCCAGAGCTGTGAAGTTAACAAATGCACCTCATTCTTTTGCAGAACTGCAATCCCACATTGTCTCATGGATAGTCACAAGGACATATGGACACGTGAGAGAAGACATTAGATCAAGTGCCGTGTCTTAAAAGCTTCTTCAGCTGTTTTTCTCGCGGTTTTTGAAATAAAAATCTCACAAGCATTCTCAGTATGTATTTATAATGTATACATGCAATAATTTAAGATATAATAAGCACATAGTAATTCAAAGTAAAATCATGTACCCAGCCTTCCCCCCCTCCCCCCCAATAATTAAGACATGTCAGGTTTTCTTCTGCATTCTTTGAGAGTTTACTCATTTTTGGCCTGTTAACATTAAATCTACAGTGCATTTAAGTTACTGGTGGAACTCCACCAGCTTCACTGGAATCTGGATTTCTCTCTCGCATTAATTCTTCAAAATTACTGCTAATAATGAATTTGTTTTCTATACTCAGGTAGGATGGATTTTTACTCTAGTCAATCTAAAATTCAACATAAACAATATGTCATGTCTTTTAGGGGGAAAAAGTGCATATTCAGGCACTGGAATGGGCTGCTCAGGCACTGGAACAGGCTGCCCAGGGAGGTGGTAGATTCTCCATCCCTGGAGGTATTCAAGACGAGACTGGATGTGGCACTTAGTGCCATAGTCTAGTAACTGCAGTGGTAGTGGATCAAGGGTTGGACTTGATGATCTCAGAGGTCCTTTCCAACCCATCTTATTCTATGATTCTATTCTATGATTCTATGATATTCTTACTTTCACTGAACCTCTGAAGATACATTTCAATCGTGTAAGGTCAAACTATAAGTAAAGATTATTGATAGTGTGTTATTGACAGCGGTTCCTGTCAGCTTTGTGTACTTTCCATCTGATTAGTTGAAACTAGTTCTTTAAGGTCATTTTAGTTCTCAGTCTGAGCCAGTATAGCCTTAAATAACAGAACCAGTGTTATCCCTCATATTGCTTTGATCTCCAATTAACGTTACATAAACACCTTTAAGGAAACTGAAAACACACTGTTATGAAGTAAGCATAGATTTTCCAGGTGGTGGCTGTTTCCATAAGTGTGCTGCTTTCAGGACACAAATTAGTATTTTTTAATAAATACAGAAGTTATTAATATCAGCCAGGTGTCAATTTCTTGTATAAGCTTACAAGGAAGACTCTTACAGAATCATAGAATGGCTTGGGTTGAAAGGGACATTAAAGATCATCTAGTTCCAACCCCCAGTCTTCCCTCTGAATGACAGACAAAGCCTTAAAATTATGGTGTAAGTTGCATGTTTTCAGCCTAAATATGTTTTTACAAAAAGGATGCACATTCCGTGACTTATATCCTGCCAGTTCCATCTGCTGTCTTCAACTACCGCAAGTTAAGAGCTTGTAGAAAAGGCAAGAGGTTTTTATTGATGTTTGTCATTGAACTGTAGCAACACCAGAGTGTTCATTCATAGCCTTTTGTTTGAATTATTTGTTCTCCTAGTGAGCCATGGAGTTCTTTGAGTACCACGGTGCTGCATGTCTTAAATGCATCAAAGGACATCCTGAGGTGCCACAGTTCAGCAATGTAAGCCCTGTGTATTGTGAATTCTTTATCATGGCAGATACAGCCATTAATAGAGACTAATGAGAATATTCAAATTTAGGGAGTATTAATAACATTTCAATGTTTCTTTTCACATTTGCAGTTAATGTCTTTTACACATTGTTATAATTTTCGGGGTGCTGATAGCAAGGCAGAAGCGTTACTGATGGCCAGATTTATCAGAAGTAACAGCACTCACATGAAACTGGAGAGATAGAAGATCACAAAATCAGAGTTAGTTTAGTTTCCTGGTTACTGTGAAAAGAGGATGAAATCACACAGGCACTCCAGCAAGACATTCTGCTGGGCTAACTGCACGGCACAGAGTGCCTCTCTGGGGCACAGCCAGCTAACACTGTCAGGACTGAACAGTCTGAACAGAAGAGGATGCTTTTCCCATGTTCTCATACAAAATGGAAAATAAGGATCCTCAGAGGCATAACATGTTTGTACTTTGAGAACATCGTGAAAACACAGAAAATATTTGTACAGGCAAATGACCAAGACAAGCACAAGATATTTTAACTTTTCTTCTTACCTGAAGATGTTACCTGGTATAAAAGGCAGGGTTATTTCTGTAGACAAGTAGAAAGTCTCTGTTTTTGTTATGTCCTGCATTTTTAGACATTGTTTTTGGCATGTGTCATTTCTTTGGCACATAACCAGATATGTCTTTTATTTTTTTTTTTACCCAGTCTTATCTGAGTGAATACTGTGTATTTCCATAGGAATTCCAGACCTCTGGCAGCTCATTTGAAATGTACTTATGTCCCTATTTGATGTGTCCCTTCCCTCTGCCTCCTCTTTGGTCTGCATTGAGCTTGTTTAAATTTTTGTGGCAATGCAACATTCTTGACTCCTACTGTGTTTGCCATCCCCTGCACCCCAGATATTTTCTGCAGAACTTTCCACCATCCCCTCAGTATATTTGTCCTTCCTGAGTGGGATAATTTGCACTTGCTTTTACCTGAGTGCATTGTGATTTTCGCAACCCATTTTTTTGGTTGGTCAAGACTGAGTACAAGTCCTGTCCTTCTGCTTCCAGACCTTCCTGGCTCTCTGTCATCTGCAAATTTAATAAGCACGCTCTCAAAACAGCTCAGCAGTAAAAATTCTAAGAATGAGTGAGTCTAAGACCTGAAAGAGTTCTGAAGACTGGTGTTTATTAAATCCCGTCAACCTTGCTAACTCCCCTGGGAATGGTTTCCAGTCATTTTTGCACCCGTATTGCAGTAGCTTTATCTATTCTATGGCCCAGGTCCATCTTCCCTGCTTTTGAGGCTGAACGGGGAGACTAGTTGCCTAAGGCTAATTTCATAGTCAATAATTAAGGGAGAGACAGCAGGCCATTCAAGTTGTTCTTTGAAGTTGCCTTTCTCTCCACTGAGAAGAAGCAACACAGCACAACCTCTCTCCTAATTTAGTTGCTGCAGTCTGTGTCTGTGAAGTCGATCAGATGAAGTGGGATATGTGATTTTGTTTATAGTGGTGTCAGGGTGGACTGTGTAGAGGGACAGTGTCAGTAAAGACAGCTAAGAGCTAAGTCGTGTGTTCCCATTAGCTGCAGGTTTTGTCACTCTGCTGGAGAGGCAGATAAAGTCAGTCTGACTTGTCTGGGCAGACTGATTGTTTGCTTTAGCTTCAGTTTCTGGTATTTTGAATATTATATTGAAAACTGTTGAGAATATTTTCAGTATTTGTAATAACTTCTGTTTCACTAAATGGACAGTGGCTAATGGACATGTACCAATTCTGCACCAAAACCAGCAAGCTGGAGCAGAAAGCTTAAGAGTGATCCCAGAGGATTTCAAGGCTTTTGTTGCTGCCCTAAGAATTGTCCTCTATGCTTAATTTAAGACTTCAAGTTTTGCTGACAAGTTATAGCCTTCAGGAACAGGGTCTGACTGTGGAAATAGGCTAACAAAAGTCAGTTCTGAGCACAGCTACAGACTGTCAAAACTTTAATATGGGTTCAAAGACAGCTTTTTCTAACTCCACTGAAGATGTTAGTGGAAATAATTCTTTCTTAAATGCAGTCCTAAAAAACTTTTGTGGGAGTGCACACAGCTTAGTTTCAGCCACTGAAGTTCTGTTTTCTCAGTGATTGTGGTTACCTGGACAAAAGTCCTCATACTACAGTTAAAATGAATCAGGGCGTTGGTGTCAGCATGAGCCCGTGGAAAAAGCTTCTCTTTGTGTCATTTTTACATGCATAATAACAGCTGATGCACAGAATATTTTTAATATCAGAGTGGGAGGATATGAGAACCCCAGGTGCAGTTTCAGAGGTGCAGCTTAAAAGTTTAATGGCGTTATTAGAAGCTGAAAATTCACAGGCTTTTATGTTAGTAATGGAGGTGGGTTCAGACCCCTATGAACAGGTCTAACAAATGCATTGCACGTTCACCAGCTGAATCATGTCTTAAGGTACCATTCAGCATTCAATATCTGGTAACCTCTGTGAAAAGCTGTAGAGCACCAATCAGCTGTTCTGTCTTTAAAAAAATGTGGTGATTTCTTTTTTATTGGGTTTTGTAGCGCTTTTTTTTAATATGTTGCCCCAATACCTCATTAAAATCGCACATCCTTTCTAGATTTGTTTACTGGTGTAAATTTTTAGCAGTAATTTTTAGCAGTCTTTACAAGGATTTTCTAAAGCAATTTTGACTTGTATTTTTCAAAAATTTCCCCGTAATTAGCAACTAGAGTTAGGTTTTGATTTGGAAGTTGTGTTTAGGTTCAAAATATTCCTGAGATCCCATCTGATCCTCTACTGACCTATTGATATATGGTAAAGGTGTCTTATAATATAAAAGCTGAGACTATCAAATACTGATAGAAATGAAATAATGAACTAAAGTTCTTGCTAACCAATGAGGTTGAAGCAACAGTGTCTTATTGATCTTACTGTGTTGTGTTGTCAAAAACTAAAGGAAAGCAGTTTGTTGTCTAAAGCTCAAAAATGAGACTTTTCTTGGGGTCCTGCCTTACACTGAATTAATTCTGCAGAGGGTCAGTGAAATGAGCTCACAGGAGAAGCAGCTAATGCAATTCCTATTTAAAAAAAACAAAACCCAAAAAACCCAACCAACCAACCAACCAAAAAACAAACAAACAAACAAACCCACAAAAAAACCAACCCCCCCCAAAAAACCAAACATAACAAAACCAGCAAGCATGAGGTTTAACTAGTCCTGGTTTTTCTAAGACCAGTGCTGGTAATAACAATAGAATTTTTCAAAGAACACTTTAATTTTGTCTGGTTATGTTAAAGATGAGCACACTCCCTTGTTGCAGCATCGTATTTGTATGAGAATGTAAAATAGTTGCCTTTTTATATATGCTAAAAGTAATGGAAAATTTCTAGCAACAAAAGTACACTTTAACAACAGTCTCCCTTTGGTGTTTGAAGCAAACCAGAAATGGACATTTGAGTAACTTGCAGCATTTGCAGATCTGATAATTTGGATAACTACATGCAGGAACCTAGCAGTCCTTCTCTTACACCTACATTCCTCTTGCATTTTGGCTTTTTTACTATTCAGTTTTATTTTTATTGAAGTGCTATTTTATGCAATTATTCCCCCACAAAAAGAGTTACGTTGAAATAAATATTAACTACTATTAGAATTAACAATTACATTCATAGGATCACATTAGTAGTAAAAATGTCTACTAATATTCAAATTATATTCCAAGTAGGGTTTTTTCTGCCTTTTCTAGAGGTGCTCAAATATATTACTTCAGTTTCTCCATTAGATTTGAGCTTTCTTCAAAAATTAATCAGGATTTTCATCTTTTTGTGCTTGTTTTTTAGCTAATTGGGGGGACTGCTCTTCTATCAAAACCTACAGGAGTGGAAGGTAATCCCATTCAGATGAATAGAAGTGAGAGGATTAAATATTTGCAGCTACTCTTGATTTTCCACTGTGTAGCATCCTGACATGTCTTTGTGAAAGAAAGAATGTGTTGGAGTTAGCATTAGCATGACTTCTCCTTGCAAGTCTGGAAAAACATCTGCCATTCTGCCAGTCTTCCCATTAACTACCTGAACAAATGCATCGAGAAGATTTCATTACTTTCAAGAGACTAGCTCTGCTTTTCTTTAGATTTTTTCTTTACTAAACCCTTTGTTTTTAACCATTGCAAAAAGGTAACTGGAATCCTGTCAGATTTACAACTCACTAAACTTCTGTGTGCTTAACCCAATTAAAACTGGAAGGAATGTTGCCAATATGTCAACAAAAATGCTGGGAGGGTTAGTTTACAGAAAGTCTTGAATTCCTTTGTCTTGACCAAATGAAAGAGAATTGTTCTTATAAGACAAGTGCATACTAAAAGGATTAACTCTGATAAACTTTTATATTCAGACAAAAGACAGTTGAAGTACTAGGAGAACACTTTTTGATCACTTTCTTAAAAGCACTTTTACCTTTAATTAGAGAGGAGTCTCTTGTTTAAAAACCGAGTGGGGGACGTAGTGCACTGAAACACAGGCTGAGCCTCTTAATGGTGAGGAGTGCATTGGCACTGTGGTTTTAAAATACACATTTTGCTAAAACACATTGTGCTAAGCTAGATCCTGCTGTGCACAGGGGCCATGCCCCACCACCTCACTAATCCTGGCTGTCCTACCAGCACTGATGCTCAGCTCTAGGGTAAGCCAAGAGAGTTAGAGAGTTAAACTGGCAAAAAATTAATCCTAGCTCTGCTGCCCCTAGCAAAAAAAAAAACCCTCAAAAAACAACAAACAAAAAAACAAACTGGGAAAAGCCAAACAGCACAGTTGGTAGAAGGTGCAGGTATGTAACTGGTGATAGGAATGCCCCTTTTGGAGTAAGGCCACAATTAGACCACATCATCTGTATCATAAAAACTCACCCATGTGGTAAGCATTATGTAAGGAATTAGTTAGATACTATATAATTCCATAAGTAGTTCATTTTAGAAAAATCTAGTTTTAAAATCTTACATAAATATATTCATTTCAATATATATGTAACATATTGAAATATATAACAGATAAGATTGTTATAGAACCTATATGTGGAAAATATAACATATATGGAATATATATGTAATATACTTATGACATAAGACAGGCATAGCAGAAATTGTGGTGAAAATATGGGTTAATTGGCATAAAGTATTAGTGGTACGAAGCGTATTCTTAATCTTATGCGTGTTCTTACATGCTTTGCTGAGCTGGGATTATGGAGAGCACCCTCTAGTTGTGTCAGAACATCAGTTAAATCTACATAAATCAATACCATGTCAGCAGTTTTCTAGATTAAATTACATGACTAGAAGTTTGGAGACTACTTTTATACAAGTATAGACCTAAGAAAATAAGCAGCTTTTATAATGTTTATTGTTAATAGAATTCTTTAGTAAGCAATTTCATACCACAGTGTATAAAATCTGAATAAATATACTAGTCTGAAACTTGTTCAAAACCTGCAAGGTGGCCTGTTTTATAGGATATCTAAAACCAGGGAAAACCATGACATCTGTTTAGTTCTATGCATGAGGTTTTACTTATACACTCAAGTTGTGACTATACAAAATAGGTAGAAAGGCCATATTCTGCAGTATCTGTAATTTGTCAAAAAGGACAGAAAGAGTGTAAAACCTCTGAAGAAAGATGCTGATGCTTTACTGCAGACCACAAAGAATTGAGAGCAGGCCCAAAAGCTTAATTTGGTGATATAGTGCTGTGATCTTGAACTAGATGATCTGTGGGTAAATGACATGTTATTGCACCTGTAGCCAAGATAATCAATTCCCAGATGATGGGAGAATTTACTTTAATTTCTAAGAAGTCAGAATTAGTACTAATACACTTAAGTCAATACCATTTGCATTACCAGTGCCTGTTTATTTGCAAGATGCAGAAAAAATGTACGTTGTGAAGCTGTGCTCCCAAACAACATAGAAATTCAAAGCATAAATTGCCTTATAATTAATTTTCATTTATATTTTTGTTTTCTTGTCACTTTATCATGTCTGTATGCATGAATGTCCATTTGTGAAAACAACTGATGAAATAGATCTTTCTAAACACTACTTGGAAAAAAGTGAACAAATGTTCATCATGCAAACTTATTCATAATTGCTACTTATCAAATGTAGGAACAAACACTGTTTTGTGTGCAATTTCTAACAATACAATAATTTAAGTGGTATGTGACTTTCAAATCATATGTAAATAGGAAAAAGGAAGAATTGGTGAAACATGCTATTGCCGAGCAGCAGCAGAGATGTGAACCAACAGTAGCAGCATATACTGACTGTTACCAAGTAATACATAATATGGATTCTATTCTGCTTGGATCTGACATGCGTTCTGCAGCAAACCATTTCCCCTTTCTATGCACAGACTCCATGCACATGCTAGAAGTGTTTAGAATACTGCTACATTCCAGCCAGAGGGTTCTGGTGGCCATTTTCTACTTGCTGTAAGAAGGAGAAGGCTTTTGCCCTGCTTCCCAGAAAAAGCTTGACATCTCCAGGTTTGTGATTTTGCAATAGAATAAACAGTGGAAGTCTGTAGAGCTTGCTCTTATTTGATATTCTAGTTCCCAGTTGTTAGAATTGTACAAAGCTGCATGCATGAGGTGATGCAGGGTTAACTTTGGCTGGGGACTGATGGTGCAGCAGGGCAGCAGGAGTTCCCAAGGACTGCACGTGCCTTCTTAAGTAGCTTGGGTAGTGTGCTGCTTTGGGAATCCCTAGCTAATATTTGTAAATTGTTTTGAAATAATATTTTGAAATAGCATGTGAAAGTTTGAAGAGCTGTTTTTTTAAGGAAAGCAAGAAAATAAAGTACCTCACTTCCCCTGAAGTGAATCATCCTCCCTCCTACTTTGGAAAAGAGAAAAAAAAACACTGTAAAATTTAATGTGAGTAAAACCCATAAGGTTCCCCAGGCACATAGAGTAATTTATGGAAAATTTTATAAATAAAAGTTGCAAATGATTGGGTGCTCATTTTCCTCCAATCTCAATTGGGAGTTCTGTCACTGATTTATAGAAGGCTGAGATCTCACCTTCAGAATCAAAAGGACATTAAAAATTATATTGTAGGTTTTATAGCAACCATAAAATTTTTTATTGAATTCTGTGTAATTTCCATAAAGTCCATAGGACTACTTGATACAATAAATGCCTTGTAATCCGTTCGTCTGGACTAAGAAGTGTGAGCTATGTGAAGGCCTGTGAATATTTCCCTCCAAAGATTTTTTTTCAAGTATTGCATCATTCTTTATTTATTGATAGCAATTACCTCTGAATTTTGTGGCCTGAATTTTCTATTGCAATCAATAGATAAATCGTAAAGTTGAAATGTGCAAGATGTTCTTTAGCAGGGAATAAATGCTAGTGCTCTATACCTTTATGGTTATACTGACCTTATTATGGACAAGTCACCCGACTTGAAAATAAGCAAGTACTGAGCAGTGGCCATAATTTTAATACTGTTTTCTTGCTCAGAAGGACAGCCCACGCTCTGTTGTCACAGCTGCCTAATTGAAGTTTGATCACACAGCTGGATCACTGGTCACGCACCAGTGACCGCTCCACAGCTTTGGCAGCTCATTGCTGTTACAGTAACTTTTTGTTTCCCAATCTTAAGCAAATTAAAGCAGGCAGCTGCAAAATCATCAATAGGTCAAATTCATTAGCTGTTCTCTCTATGAAATAAACAGGAAAATGAAGCTCTCCTTGGTCTTAATTAGTTCTTATAAAAGTTGGCAGGGAAACAAAGACATTTGTACACTCCTTTATTTTTATAAGAGACTTGCCTGAAAGAAAAACCTCAGACATGTAATTTCCTTTTTTTTTCCCCTCCCCTGCGTAATGCTCTCAGTCAGAGGCTAACCCAGCACCCTCCCTCTGAGGGTAGAAAGAAAGGTGGTTTGGCAAGGGGTTATGCTGTGTCTCTTTTGTGCAGATCAGGGCATGTTCTGGGGAGCCTGCACAAGCTGTTTCCACAGTGATAGGCCACACTCTGTATTTACAGTCTCCCGTACGGGTAATTCATCTGCAGGAGAAGCCTTAGCTGAGTGCTGTGGTTCCACAATCATTACCGCTGGCTCTCAGCCATGCCACATCACCCAGCAGTACAAATTTGATCTGGATCAGGTGTGGGCACATGATTACATTTTTGTCAAATTAGCAGAGTGCTTCGTGAGGATTTTATACCGCCTGTCTGCTTTTATCCTGGTTGCAGAGGAACATGCGGTGCTGGAACCACAGAGGGTTAGGGCTGTGTGGGCAACCAATGCCTGCTGCAGCAGTCATTCCGCTGGGGCAAAGGTAACTCTAAAAGTTTTGTCAGAACAAATTGGATTGGCAGAGAGCGTTTCAGCAGACACAGCACCTTGTGTCGCGCAACCATGGCACTGTAAAGCTGGCAGCAGAAGCCTCCAAAGTATTTAATATGCTGTTAAACATTGGCCTGTCCTGTAGCCACAGACTAGTCCAGCGGAGTCTGAATTTTCCTTGTTTGTGCTATTTTCCAGAAAATTTACTTGTGCTTCACACTTGTATGGTGTTCTGGTCCCTATATACATTTTAAGGTGCAGTTTTGTGATGAGCTGAAAACAATGTAAGGCTTTGCTGCTGCTGAAAAGGTGTGATGTCACCACTTCCATTGCATCAGCTCTAGTAATGATGCCAAGTGACAGAGTGAGTCAGACTAACAGTTGATTTAACTGAAAACTAAGAAAAAATAATACTAAGAAAAAAAAACAAACAGTGGAAGTTTGGACTGCTCCTTCACTGGCAGCCCTCAAATTAATTTGAGCCAATTGTGAGCCCACAAATTCAGACTTTGAGTTTCAGCTCTGCGTATTTTCCAGCTGAAAGCAAGGGGGAACCTAAGAACAGTTGTGATAAATGGCTAACAATGAAGCAACTAATTTACTAAAATGTTAGTCTGTTGAATAATTGCAAAATATTTCCATGGCTTTTTCTATACCTAATATGTGGATAATATCCTTCATGTTAATGGTTTTCTTTATTTATTTTCTTGGTGAAATATTTAGGGTAATGAAATAATTTTTTTGGAATTTTTGCTTTCTGGCAGTAGGTGACATTCAGGAAAGAAAAACATTTTAGCCTTCTGTCTTCTCATGCATTAATCTGTAATTCCTCTATTCCTGGGATTGCATATTGCTTTAATTCTTTGACTTGTAACTCAACCACTGAGCAGACATTCCTTTCTGGTTCTAGGTAAGACAGTTACTCGTCAGCACTTTAGAAACAATTTACCTTTCTCAGCCACCAATTAAGTGAGCATTTCTAAGACAGGGCAATAAATCCGATGTGAGGATTAATGAAGCTTTACAAAGAAATGGCTACTGACTGCTATCTACCCTGCTGCATCCCCTCCCTCCCAGGGACTATGTAGGTAAGGAGCTAGCTTGCAGGAATTTTGGAGAGAATAGTTAAGGGGTAGGTGCAGAGTGGAACTGAGGACTATGTGGGGATTTCAGGAAAGAGCGTGCATAGGCAAAGGCTGCAGCAGATGTCAGAGCGTGAATTAAGAAAACTATGTGAAGGAGGAACAAGTGGAGAGAATTGTTTGGTGCTGGAGTAAGGTTGTACCTGGTTGGGAGGACTAAAAACTAACAGCTGATTCCTAAAAATCAAGTACTGAGAAGATGTTATACTGCTATTTCCTAATCTGTTTCTGGTAAAATAGCCTGAGAAATAGGTCAAAACACTTATTTATACTGTTCAAGCTAATCTTCCTGATTCTTAGCTGTAGCTGATTAGGCTGTGCTAAAATGAATAACCCTGCTACCAAAACTGTGAATTTGTTAATCTACAATAAAAAGTTGTAAAATATTGTCTTAAATCACTACAGCTGCTTGCAAAACAAACTACCAAGGCACTGCCTAAATAAAGAATTAGGGAACTCCGTTCGCTTTTACTTGAAGTTCTAGAAAACTCACTGCAGAGTTGTCAGAGCTAAATAAACTAGGGAATTCCTAGGCTTTGCTTTTCAGAAAGTAATTTAACTTAAAGCTAGAGATATTATTGAGATTGACATCTTAGTTGTGACTATCTTTATGACCCGCTTTAAATTAAGGAGGATAGACAGAAATTTCTCATATACCACAGATGAAAATAAAATTCCCAGTGTTACCCTGAGTATCTTGTTGGAAACGTTAAATATATTACTATTAGTTAAAACACCATTTTTGGGGCCTATAATTTAAATTCTGTGGAAGAAACATTCGTATCATGTCACTTAGGTAGTCTGCCAAGTCTTTGAATTGGATTTACTGGAATGAACTAGGAAGTTATAGTTCTGGATTGCTTCTCAGTGTCAAACTGACCACATAAAGGCATGAGCAGTTTTGATATGCAACTGACTGTTCATTTAAGGCTCCTGCTTCTTGAGTTTGCTACTTTTTTCCTGTACTTCAGCTAAAGATATTAAAAACCCAAGATATATTTAAAGTGAGATATTCTATGTGAATAGTAACAGAAGGTCACAATATGTTGAGAGAATTCAAATATATGAATGTTCTCTTATAAATACTTACTTCTTTTATAGATGGAGTTGCAGATGGGTTACCAGATGGAATACCTTCCTACCAATATAGTTATATATACTTCAAAGCGGATGCAGTGCAATCATATTATTTAAATCAATTCTGTTATTACTTTTGAAGTCATAATGACAGTAACTATTCTGTAAATATGGCAAGAAGAATGTAATTTCTTGCTGTAGAATTGTTGTGCTTGACTGAAACCTAAAAAGTCTCTCTTCTCTGAAGAAGGGACCTTAAACCAATTCTTTTTTCTTTAGGAGATTGTGTAAATATCTGACAGCATGCAGTACAGTTCAGACTGGGCACTAGATGTCCAGGAGCATGTGCAACAGGACTGGCTAAGAAGAAATGACAAGAACATTTTGGGACATAGTGGACTGAGAAGTACTTCTCCCTTCTTTACAAAAATCAATCCCCATTCCTGAGCCAGAGGCCTAGCACTTCTTGGCAGAAGCATTCTTTTCCACTTGTTCAGTCTTTTGCCCTTTGATTAGCTTACTCAGATGGGTCTTATTGATGTTGACATCACCATAGCGCAATATTAAAAACTAAAACCAAAGAAAGATCCTGCCAAGAAAATGAAAAAACAGTGCACACTACTCCTGTAAACACCCCTTTTCAATGCCCGTATTCTCTCATCTCATCAGCCTACCTTGCTTTACTTATATTCTTATGCTTTGCCTGTGTTGGGTCTCCTTTTTCAGACTGCCATGCATTCACCTGTGAAAAGTCATCAACTAGCAAGAGTTCTTGTTCAATCTCCTCACCTGCCTTCTTTCTCTTATTGCTTCTAGTCAGTCACCAATATAAATTTCAACATTCTTGTGAATAATCTTACCACTTTTTTTGCAGAACAAGGCACAGAAATTAGTGATAATAATATTAGGGAAGTTTCAGGGAAAGTAAGAAGGGCTACCTAGACCCAGTTGCCCAGAACTGTGTCCGGATGGCTTTTGAATACTTCCAAGAACAAGACTCCACAACCTCTCTGGGCAACCTGTACCAGTGTTTGGTCACCCCTATGGTGAAAGAGTGTTTCCTGATGTTCAGAGAGAGCCTCCTAGGTTTCAGTTTGTGCCATTGCTTCTGGTCCTGGCACTGGGCACCACTGAAAAGAGCCTGGGTCTGCCCTCTTTGCAGCCTCCCTTCAGGTATTTATACACATTGATGAGTTTCCCCACCAAGCCTTCTCCAGGCTGACAGTCCCAGCTCTCTCAGCCTTTCCTCATAGGAGAGATGCTCCAGTCTCTTCATCATCCTTGTGGCCATTCTTGGGACTCTCTTCAGTATGCCCATGTTTCTCTGGTACTGATCTGGACCCAGCACTCCAGACGTGACCTTACCAGTGCTGAGTGGAGGGGAAGGATCAGCTGCCTTTAGCTAATGGCTTTAGTGAAGCATGTCAGCAAGACAGTTTATTTCAGTCTCCAAACTACTCAAAGTAAAGTCTGAGATATTCCTTCCCTGCCACAATTGGAAGAAAGATTCAGAAGCTGTGGGCTCTCCATAAAGGTCAGAAGTGCTCTGTCTGATCACTCATATCTCCTACATGCTTTGATGTTATCAATATTAACTCTACCAAACTCAACAAACTAAGAAAATAATTCAGCTTTAAAAATTGTCTTTTCTTGCCTTGGAAGCTAAAAATTCACGCCACTGTTGAGCAATGATGCCAGTCCCTTCATGCATATATATCTCTCAGCTCCAGGCTTTTAGTTCTTGAACTCACTATGAGCCAGGAAAAGAAGGGAGTGGTAGGAGGAAGGACTGGAATGACTCAGAGTTCTTCAGTCCTTACCTCTGGTTGTGTGTAACTGGAGGCTTCTGAAGCAACCCCGGACCTCCTGTTCTGTCTGGACCAGGTTTCAGATATTTAGTTTTTCAGACATTTAGTTTTTCATTGCCTGCCACAGAAGTGTCATGGTACTATTACTGTTGCAATACAAAAAAACCCCAAACAAACAAACTTAATGGGTGGAGTGAACAGGTATTAAATTATCTGGCTCTTCTTTTAAATTGCATAGCTGATCTGACAAAAGAGTTATGACAATTCAGCCAAGTTTGAGTCTTTTAAGGATTCTTTAGAATGTGTTTAGGATACAGAAATCCTCAAAGGAAAAAAACATACATTTCCTGGGATTGTGTTCGTTTCCTTCAAAGAAATAAGGAATGCTTAGAAGAAAATCGAGGCGGGTTGCAGAGCCGTGTCATGTCTGCACGCCAGAGGGAGCTGTATCCACACGGAATGGCAAGTCACGGTGTGTGCCGGGAATGCAGAGCAGGGATCTTGTACTTGGTAATGGGATAAATACAGAGGATTTGAGCCTGGAAGTGATTTTATTTTCTGCATGTTTTTTTTTCCCCCCTTAATTTCTTCTTACCATTAGAAAGCGTACGTTTTGTTTTGTTTTGCAAGAATGATAAAGTAATTTCAAAGGTAGAGATCAAGCACACTGATTGAATAATCTAGTTTATTGTGTTCATGCGATGTAGTAGAATTAGCTGTGACTACTCTGTTGTTATTGTCCTGGAAAAGATATTTTGACTGTGAAACTTTGACTTCTCAAACTGAAAAACACTCACATTTTAGATTGAAATGTGCCTTGCCTTGTCACTATAGAAAACTGAAATTTGAGGGAATGTTTGAAAGGAAAGAACATACCAAAGAACAGGAGAAATGTTAAAATCATATTCTTCACATTAAAAACCAACCACTTAACATTTTTTATCAGCCATCATTTTATTTCTTTATTTTTCATAAATAGTGGGGGTTTATTATCATAATAACACTTGCTTTAAAAAAAACCCAAACCAAACCAAAACAAAACAAAACAACCCCACAACAAACCACACTGATTTATACTTCCAGTCCTGCAGTAGAATCCAAGAACAAACCCACTGACTTTAACTAAGGTAGATTTACCTGAGTGATGGGGCTCCATAAATCCACCTGCAGGACTTTAGTCTACATAAAAGTGAAATGGGTGTCCATAACAAGATTTAGATAGCAGTGCACTGTAGGGAACCCCTGTGGCAGGAGGTAAAGACTGGATACAGCCGGCTCCACAACAGACGCACCACAGGACACAGGTAAGCCCGTCAGCCAACCTTGTGGCACCTCTGGGGAAACATAGATAAGACAGAACAAAACAAAGCATGGCAGTGAGGGGAAAGTGTGAGAAACAACCCTGTGAACATCAAGGCCAGAGAATAATAAGGAGAAGGTGGTGTTCCAGGCACTGGAGCAGAGATTCAGAGATTCCCCTGCAGACTGTGTAGAGGACCTTTCTGGAGCAGGTATTTCCATTCTGGCTGTGAAGAGGACCACAGTGGAGCAGATATTTTACTGCAACCTATCCACCCCATGCCAGAGAAGGTGGATATTTCCTGAAGGAACTGTAGTCCATGGAGAGGAGCTATGCAGGAACAAGTTCTCCTTGGCCTATGGAGGACTCCCACTGGAACAGTTTGTGAAGGACTGCAGCCTGTTGAAGGACCATATTGGAGCTGGAGAAAAGTGTGAGGAGCAAGGAGTGGCAGAAGGAAACTGTTAAGAACTCACCAGAACCCACCATCCCCTGGCTCTGCTCATGGGTGATGGAGAATAGATGAGTCGCAAATGAAGGAATAAATCTGAACCTGGAAACAGGATGGTGAGGGGAAGGTGTTGTTTTAATTTTTGTCCTTGTTTCTCACTATCCAAATCTATTTTAATTGGCAATAAATTAAATTAATTTTCCCCAAGTTGAGTCTGTTTTTCCCAAGACAGTAAGGAGTAAGGGATCACCCTATCTTTATCTTATCTATGAGCTTTTTAACTTGTTCTCTATTCCGATTCTGTTGAGGGAGGATAATGTGAGCGTGGCTGGGTAGAGGTCTGGCAACAAGTCAAGGTCAACCCACTAAAAAAAGATATAATTTTGAATTGGGTGATCTAGGAATTTTTAAATTCAGTGGATGAACTATTTGATCCCAAGGATGATATATTGAGAAAAATTGGGGGGTTTAAGTCTCTGGCATTTATAGTCTCCTGTATTCGAAATGGAAAGGAATGGTAGATATTTTCATGGTATAATTTAGAGGAGAAACTTCATCAGAATAGGAGAAGACATCCTACATCTTCTGTTTTGATATAAAAATTTATAAGAACTCAGGAGGAGTCCTAAAGGGACTTTTTCAGTAAATCCTGTTCCTTCAGTTAATCCTGGAAGAGACTATGTAGTAAACCTAAGCCATGACTAGTCTTAAAAGAAGTGAAATTTAGAGCAAGACTGTTGTATATTTTAAAATATTTGATACATGGGGAAAAAGAGACAAACTCAAGATCCCATCAAGAGTAAAGTCCAGAGAACAACTAACTAAATACACAGTCGTCCCATATTTTTTGGTGTCATTAACTTTTGGATACAGCAGCCTTTAGGCTCATGAATGTTTTATTTGTTCTTTCATAGATCTTCCTGAGAGATAACCAATTGGATACTGGACAAATAAACAAAAGGAGTAATCGGACTCCACTGACCTGTTTACCTTGATTGTGAAGGATGAAAAACAGCAGCCGCTTTCTGTGGAACTGGGCTTCTGGTGGCACTTGCTTCTTTCCTTTTGGATGATATTGGCATAAAGACATCAAGATATAGAACCAATAATGTTGTGAGTTTGTGCATGCCAGACTGTGTTCCATCACTTTTTGGAAAAGGTATGTTATTTGAATAACTTTGCCTTATTTTACAGCACAAGACCAAATAAACTATGACTTTTGTAGTAAAAAAAAAGTCATATTGTTACAACCCTTGTGTAAGATATTTAATCTTGGACAGTATAAAATTTGTGCAAAACCAGCTGAATTTAACTGGGTCCTATCCTCTTAGGAGATGTGGAATTGTTACCAGGATTGTCTTTTAATATGTTTTATTGTCATTCAAAGAAGGAAACAACATTTTATTGATTTTGTTCTACTGGAACAAAAATACATAGCTTGAAAATAGGATTCTAACGTAATTTCAGCCATCAGGACTGTATCTAGTACTAACATTGTGACTGTTACATTCTCTTTAATAAGGAGAGTGTAACTTTTTCTGGAATAGTATTGTCTCATTGCAGTTTTATTATTTTATAGGACTGCTTTAAATGAGTAAGAAATAGTTTTGAGTAGCTAGATCTTAAAGGTGATTCATCACTAGAAAACTGAACAGGCTAGTGAGTTTAAATTTCCATAGCTGACAAGGCTATTAAAATTATTTTGTGAGAAGTTCTTTAGAATTAAATCCATTGTAACTTTAATTTTGTTTTATGCTTCAGGGTTGCCATGTGGCTGATCAGCATTATGTAACAGATTTTTAACTAATGCTGTATATCTGTGACTTCACATGGTTACCCACCATTATCTGGTGCATTAACAAGGGTTGATGTGCTTTGCTTGATTCCAGTGTGATCAGGAGAGATCCCAGGATTATGTTAAATATGATCAAGGCATACCATTATTAACAAATAGCGTGGTAACTACTGCAGATAGTACAGTAATATCTAGATGCTCATACACAATTTCATTCTTAGTTGTTAACTTAAAAACACTTCAGTCCATTTAGTTGATGGATTGTGTACAACACTTAAAAGTAGAGAGGAATTTTTTTTCAGCAGATCACAGGACCCTAGCTGATCAGGAAAAGAAAACATCAAAGTAAATATGAATAAATTTAGGTCTTTTAGTAAATCAAATACTATGTGCCAGAATTACTCAGTGGGTTATATTCCTCTGTGTACTTACATAGTATTTGATTTTCTTTTTCACCTTGAACAAAGCTGAAGAATTTAAAAGTGTTACATGGCTTGTTCTGAACCAAAATGTGGCCTAGTAAATAATATATGAATAATGGCATGATAGTGTTTCTTGCTCAGCAATGAGAAGAGTGTAATAGCAGAGAGGGTAGTCTTACCTAACAAGACCAGTTCTCAAAATTTTTTCTTATGGCTGGGGTTACAGCTCGCTTTTAGGCTGTTTCTGTGATCACTTTTCAACATTCGGAGAAGGGTGCAATGTTCAAAGAAATAAAGAAGTTGTGGTGAGGATTTTGTAGTGGCAAGACTACCGTTAAAGATCTGCAGCTTTCTCTTATGAATCATAGGTGTCTTTATCTTGTGTTTTAAATTATGGTTTATGTAGAATCATTTGAGTTGGAAGGGTCCTTCAAGATTATGTGGTTACAAATCCCCTGTCATGGGCAGGGACACCTTCCATAGACCAGGCTGCTCAGAGCCTCCTCCAGTCTGGCTTTGAACATTTGCAGGGATGGGGCACCCACAGCTTCTCTGGGCAACCTGTTCCAGTGTCTCACGACCCTCACAGTGAAGAATTTCTTCTTAATATCTAATCTAAACTTAGCCTCTTTCAGTTTGTAGCCATTCCCCCTTGTCCTGTCACTATTGTCCTATCAACTTGTTAAAGGTTCCTCTTCAGCTCTCTTGCAGGCCCTCTAGGTACTGGAAGGCTGCTAGAAGGAGTTTCTGCTATATGAGTTTCTTTGTGTCACTGCCTAGCAGTAGCTAGGTCTGGGTTAAAAGTATTTGGTTCTTCAAATGCAGAAGTATGAACTATGAATTGCAGAAAGGTAGTAGAATCCACTCAGTGGAGAATCACTGGTTTGTCTGCTTCTCTTCTGCGCTGAAAGAAGGAACAAAAGATAGATCTGATGTGGACTAAATCTGTCAGTCAGTGCATATCTTTGCTTGAACTATACTGTAAGAGTACCTTGTTAAATCTAACACAAGCTCATGAATTCAGCCCAGAGTCTTGTATGTCAAATAAGATTGGACCCTGATCGATGTCAGTATTTATCATGCAGAATTTTGTGATAAAGTTACTTTGGTAATGTGAAGATCAGTTCTTGGTATCCAGTCTCATTATCCAGGTCCAGATTCATTCCACCTGTCCTCAGACTTGTGAGTTGGGAATGCAGTCACAGTGAGCACACTACAGAGTTAATAGAGAGAGACATAAACAATCACAAATAAAACTAGGTGGAAATATAATGTGCAGTTATTAATGCCTTAGCAAATTCAGTGATAGCAACATCAAGCCTTTAGTATGAACAGTGATACCTAACACTAAAAGCTTCTGTTCTTTGGCTTTTCCATTTTCTCATTTTTTTTTCTAATTGTAAAATATCTCAAAGGACAGAGGATAATTTAGAGGATATTTTATTCTAGATTCACTTTCATGTATTTTTAGCCTTTTACTGCCTCATGAAAAGCTATTAAAATGAATGATAAGAAATACCATCTGTATGTACATGCAGTGCCTGCAGCTTTGGTAATGCTCTGCTAACATGGCTGAACAAAGGCAACGTGCTTTGTCGACATCAGGTGAAGCATTATATGAAATCCTGGCACTAGAAAAAGGCGCAACACACGATGAGATTAAGAAGTCCTACAGGTATGTAAAGTGTGCTTTGCAACAGGTCTAAAAATGCTTATGTCTCTGGCATGATTACGCCAGGTAACTTTTTGAGTTACCTGCACTGTAGACATCCATTGCAACAATTGTCTATTTTTTTTACCTGTGAGCCTGAAAAAAATCCAAGATAATGCAATGTGAATCTATTGATTTCATCCCACAAATAATCTGTGTTTCGTCTGAAATGTTTTAATCTGACTGAATGAGAGGTCAGACTGTTAGGATGAACCAACACAGGCTGTGCTTGTGAAGCGCACACGGTTCTTGTGTTATAACAGCTTTTTCCTGAAGTATGTTGAAAAGTAAAGCCAATGCAAAAAAGTGTTATAATGATAATTTGAGAGCTAGAGTCAGAGACATAAAGAGTTCAATCCATGTATCCCGTCAGGAAAAAAAAAAAAAAAAAAGAA
>VYXB01008609.1:0-41775 GCA_013397135.1 Pachyramphus minor
GGGGCTGGGCCTCCCGCCCCACCCGGGCGGCACCTGCCGGGCGTGCGGGGCGGGCAGCGGGAGCCGGGCGGGGCGCGGTGACAGCCCGCCCTGCCCGCGGGGGTCAGGGCACTGCTGAGGAAGGGGCGTCCTGCCCCGGGAAAAGGGTGAGCGGTCCCCTGCTCCTGCCCCTGCTGTCGCCCTCGGGGGCTACGAAGGCTCGTGTGTTCATAGCCCGTGCTGGGCAGGGTGCGAGCAGCTCCGCGGGGCGGGGGGTCACCGGTAAATGCGTAGGGAAGAGTTCGGAGACCCTGTGTTGTGTGTCAGCACGTGAAAGCTGGCTCTGTAGGAAGACAGTATGTGGACATTTGTTTTCATACATGCAGATCTGTACATCTGCACCTCGAGTGCCGTGTCCAGTTCTGGGCCCCTGAATTCAGGAAGGATATGGAGGTGCTGGAGCAGGTCCAGAGAAGGGCAGCAAAGGTGATGAAGGGAGCTGGGGGTGTTCATCCTGGAGAAGAGGAGGCTCAGGGGAGTCCTTATTGTTCTCTACAACTACCAGAAAGGAGGTTGTAGAAAGGTGGAGGTTGGTTTCTTTTCCCAGACAGCCAGTGACAGGATGGAGACACAGCCTCAAGCTGCACTAGGGCAGGTTTAGGTTGGACACTACGAGGAATTTCTTCACTGAAGGGGTGATTGGACACCCCTGGAATGGGCTACCCAGGAAGGTGATGGAGTCACCATCTCTGGAGGTGTACAAGGAAAGACTGGACTTGGTACTTGGTGCCATGGTCTACTTCACATGGTAGTGTTCGGTCATAGGTTGAACTCAATGATCTCAGAGGTCTTTTCCAACCTAACTGATTCTGTCATCTCCATAGGGTCTGTGTGGATGTTGTTTTATATGAGCACGAGGATTAGATAAAAACTTAGTGTAGATGAAAACCACGTATGTTTCTGTGTATATGGATTCATGCAAAAGGCACTTAAGTGTTACAGAAGAGGAAATTATTCAATGTAAAGTGTGCATATACGCTACCTTGACACGTGCTCTTACAAACTGTCAACTTATGCCAAGCTAAAATTAGGGCATTTGTAGCTTCAGTAACTGCACACCCAACGGGGTAGACATATTTTTGGTGATGCTGTTATGTGGATCACCATGCGAGTTCATGAACATATCAACTCTTTCCATATCCGGAGATTATCAGAGGCAGATGACTCAGAGTGGAAATCTTGCTTCTGGCTACTCTGTTTGGGTCTTCTTTGTTCCAACTCCAACAACTTTCAGGAGAAAAATTGGTTAGTGTGCCAACGTGGCTGGTGTCATTGTGTTAACAGAACAGATTTATGAAGGATCATCGTAATTTAAGGATAGAACTGACACTCTCAGCTTAGTGTAGCTCAGTCACATATCAGTCAGACTCTAAATGTGGTACAACATACAGGTCAAGGACCAGTTGACAAGACCATAGTTAGTAATTAGCAGCTGTTTGTTGCTTATTGAATGAAGTTTCCTTCCCTAGAATGAACAGTGTTTTAAGTTACGGTTCCACCTGTTTTCCAGGGAAGGGACTGTGCGTTTCAAGAAGTTAACATGAAGTACGAAAAATAACTTTTTTGTCTCTGCCACCTTAATATTGCCTACAGTGGCACCAGGAAGATTTGACAGATCTGTTGCTTCACCTGCAGTAGATCCTGTAATAGTGTGACTCAGTTTCCCTTAGGATTGGGCTATACTGGAGAGCCTTGCCAGCAGTATCACTGGTACGGTCTCTGTTCAGCAGGTGAAGCAGACAGTGTGTGTATTTGTGAAGGTACACAGCTTCTGCTGTGTTGACTTGACCCTAAGGTTTGTATTTACCTAAGTTTGGTGCAAGTAGGGGATGTTTTCTGTCAGATAGGGAGCTTCATGTTTTCTGTAGTGTGGTGAACTGCTAGAAATGTGAAAGTTTCGAAGAGTGTTTGCCTCGTGCTTCCAGTCCTATTCTATCCAATTTTGGTGATCTGGATGTTTTCAAATTACACTATCGCCGCGCATACTTCTTTAATTTCCAGTCCTATACTTAAATTGAGGATGTAAACTTAGTCCTGACTGATTTAACACTAACTTCAATCTGCAGCTTAATTTATACGGGATAGTAACAGTAAGCATTGCAAAATCCATTTTGGAATCTTCTATAGTGGCATAAAAATAAGTTCCTAAAAAAGTTAGAGTAGTTCATGGCTAACAGACTTTCAGATTTATGTATCATACCTGTGAATTTTCTCTAGCATACCTTAAAGTAGACCATAACTGGGTTTTCATGTAAAAAGAATTATAAGTAAACACAATGTATTCAGTGACAAGAAAACTGAAATTTTGCTGTTATGATGAGAGCCACGCAGTTTCACTTTCAGATTGGATATCTGATGAAGTGGAATTTGTCCCAGAGTATTTTAATAGCACCTACTTGCCCTCTTGTCAGGTTCTGTAATGCAGCTGGGCAGTGACTATTCCTTTACCAAGGAAGGAGATGAATATAACGCACATAGTTGACTCTACCAGACTGCAGAGGGTGATGGGTGTCAAAGTGTTCAACTTTTACTGTTGTCCCATTCTTCTCTGAAGCTGATATTCTGATCTTTTGAAACAATAAGAGGGTTCACACTGACAGCCAAAAAAATGAAGATGGCAGTGCAGATTTTTACGTCCGTTTCTTGTAGTTGAGGCCTTTTCTTAGTAGGGCTGCGAAGGCAGAGGAATGTAGAACTCAGGATGCAACCAAGCGCTGTGAGGAAAGAACAATTCCGTGGCAAATCCTCTACCTGAAAAATTCCACAGTATTAAAAGTCTCAATTGCAGAAGTACTTCCAATACTAATAATTGGATTCATATTTTGAAGACAAAATTTGATTCTGCAGACTGTTGGGTTGGTGCCCAACGAGTGACTAATTTTAGTCAATGCATTTTTTTCCCCTCTTCTTATCTCCTGGTAACTTTTCAGCGGAGGTAAATGGTGGGCAGCCTTACTGCTGCAAACCAGATGGCTTTTTCTCTCTGTGTCAGAAGAGGGAAACAGTTGATTCTATTGGAGTGTACATAATGTTGCCCTGTCTCTTGCTCCTGGTAGTAGCTTTCTTATTTGTGGATTACTTGGTTATAAAGTTCACACAGCAGAGCTGAGGTGGGGCTCTGATAAAGCAGATGTGACTGGAAGATTGTCCTGGTCCCGGTGGAGGCAGAGCTCTGCAGACACAGCACAGGCAACGCTGCGTCGTGGTGCGTCCTTTGGCACGAGCCGGTCTGAGGGAGGAGGATGCCTGGAATCGGCTCTGTAAAAGTGAGGGTGAGCTGCCATTTTTGACAGAAGTGAAAGGATGCTTAGCCAGCTCAGGGATCAGGAGCACGGGGCCAGCAGTGAACTGCCGGAGCACAGTGTGTTGTGTGCTGCATGTGGGCAAACACCAACGATCAGCAGGAGAATCGGAGAAAGGAGCCAGACTGCAGAGGTGATGAGTGTCAAAGTGCTCAACTTTTACAGTACAAATACTGCAAACAGTAGGATATTGCCAAATATCATATATTGTTAAAACATCACTGGTACTGTTTCTAGGGGTTTGTGTTTTAGGACAGAAGAAAGAAGAAAGGAAGGGGGATAAAGATCTTTCTGTGTGGCCTTTTATCCCATAGGCAGAGGCTGCAGCGTAAGAGCAGCACTTGATGCAGAAGTTGTTATCTTTACCCCCAGCACAGCCTTATGCTGTGGTTCACAGGCACCCTGCCCTGACATAACCCGGTGCTCTGGCTGTGTTCTGATGCATTCTTGGATAGCTGCAGGAAGGATATGGCACACCTCTTGCTGCTTTGGTGTTCCAGTCCCGAGGGACCATGAGCCTAGCATTGCTGTGCTCTGGATGTTTGAGGCAAAAAGTCAGCAGAACTGTGTGAGATCACAGCATTTGGGAGAAGGCTCCAGGTTAGTTTTGTGGTTCCTGGATAGTACCCGAAATGAATCCTTTACAGGATTACTTGTGCTGCATACCTTTAAAATTGTGTGTTACCATGGTATCAGTGTATTGTCCCTTATGAGATCACAGTGTTTCAAAAAGAGGGCTTGGTTATTATCTGCAAGAGTCCTGTAGAAGGGCTTGCGTGGCTGAAAAATTTACTTCCATCTAGTCATTAAATCGGGATTTGGAAATACACATGTATCAGTTTATTAGTGGACTCATAACATGAGGGAAATACTGACTCATGGTCAAAGCAAAAAGTTACTGTTCATTTATTTACATCTTCAACAAACACAAAGTTTCAGGGAAGTTTTAAAAGCTCCCCAAAGCCCCGTTTCCCTCTGATGTGTGTTTTTTATTTTCTAAGTTTTCCCAAATAAGCTATCCTTATAGTGCCCAATCATTTGAGATGCTTCCTCTTTTGAAACAGGTTGTGCTGTGCTTGTGTAGGTGAATGATCTCTTGGAGGGTTAATGACTCAGTCTATAATAAAGACTCATGTTTTTCCCTTCTTCTCCATGAGTTTCCTCTGTCACACCATTTTTAGTGCTGTCAATGTAGTTTAATTACATAGGTTTTTGAGGTAGTCATGCAACCAGTGTTAAAATAACTGCTCACCTGTGCAAATTTAGACAAAGTAGTGTAATGATCTGGAGAGGAAAGGCTTTACATTATGTAATTGCTTATCTGGATCCTAGAATTTTCTGTATTGATTTAGATATGCCCCTTTGTCCCCACACATTAGTAAAATCAGTAGCTATGGAACATCCCTGTGGTTACTTGTAACATTTATTATCAAAATTATAATAATTGTTACAAGTTCCTTGTTAGAAAATATGAAAACATTTTCAAAAATGTAATATGTCTGTGTTTCTGTTTAGATTTTAAGATCAGCAGTTGAGAAGCTGTATCTAAACTGCTTTGCTTCATGTTAGTTCTGAAAATAAACATTGGGGCATCTGCAACTGCCCATATTGAATTGTGATTGAACTCCTTTGTTGTTCAGTTATGGTGTTTTCAAATGAACAGCAATAGGTACTTGTTTTTAAACTTCAACCTGACTTTAATCTTTGAAAAAGGTAAAAGCTTTTGTGCTTTTCTCCCATGCCTCAAAGCCTATGTCCACATTAGAAACACTTTTTGGAAGGCAAAATATCAGAGATCCTTTTAAAGTCTTTTCATAAAGCTTCTAGAGCAGTTAGAGGAGGTTTTTTTAAGTTCTCTTCGTTGCAGCGCTCTGTACGTCCTCCCCTGTGGTGGGAGAAGGAGGCCGGGGCTGGAGGAAGGGTTCCTGGGGACTGTGTGTGCTTGGAGGGAGCAGTGGTTCGGGACTGGAGGAGCTCTCCATCCGCAGGAACCCACGCTGGCTGCTGCTGAAGCCCCTTGGTTTCTAACTAGGAAGTGTGAAAACATCAGGGCCCTAATCACACGAGGCTTGGCAAAGCTGGGGTTATTTTAATGTGGATTTTTTTTTTCCCCCCAATTTGGTTTTACGTGGACTTCTGAAAATCACTTCTTGCAAGTGTTATAAAACACATAAATACACTTGTTCCTGACTCTTACTTACTGATGAGCTTCCTGTTATCATGCTATTTAATACCTCATAATCTAGCACAGTTATTTTTATTGCACCACATCTGTGGTGCACATATTTTACAGAATCGTTGGGGGTTTATAATGTCCAGGAAAGGCCATTATAATCATCTTAGATTCTTCATTAAGCATGCTATAGTACTTGTTTGGAATTTCTGTGCACCAGTTCCATGCTTCCTTTTTAGTTATAGTTTTCTCTTTAAAAATATGTGTGAAATTGGTGTTTAGGATTTTGAATTATAGGGAGCTCAACATGCCCTTTCTTGTTGTAGTTATATAAAATCTCTTAAACTTTGCATTTATTGCTAGCCTGGACTTATCCAGTGTAATTTTTTTAAAAAATAAGTCTAGCTGTGCCTTTCCTGTAGGGTGTACAGCTATTTACCCATCTGAATTTTCTTCTTTGTGGAAACTTGTGATCAGTGCCGATCTTGACCTTCTTTGGGAAGAACGAGGTTGGAGTGTCTTAATTTTGTGCAAAAAGGCATGATTTTAGATCTTGAATTTTTTTTCCTAGATCTGTTCTGAATTCTTTCCTAATTTTTCAGTCTTAGTCAAGTGTGAATACTGTACTCAGGTAATTAATTTACTAACAGCATATGCCAAGCAATACTCAGTAGGATACTGAGACAAGACTAAGCCAATTGTACAGTTCGCACTGGAATAGTGTTCCAGTGTAGCCTACTGAAAACAGGCCTTCTAATTCCTGAGCCACTGCTGTGCTGAGCTGGCTGTACTTCCTCCCTAAGTTGAGGGGTTTTTTTACTCTAAGTGTTAAGAAAGTCACCTCCAAGATCCTTTGAACCTGGAGGAGCTGGAAGTAGATTTTGCTTGTAGTACCCTAAATGATTCGTAAACCTGATTTGTTCCTTTCCACCCATTTGTTTTTCGAAGTGTTTCTGGAAATGAAATCTGTGTCATTGTCATAATAGGTATTTACATTCAAGTGTGTGTGTGTGTGTATTCTAATTTAATCTCTGTTTATAATTAAAATGCAGGTTAAAAAGACTGTCTGTGATCATATATTTGTTATTCAAAACAGGAGTATACATGACTATAATGTGAGGCTAAGATACAAATGTAATCATTATTTTAACTAAAATACTGCATAGTTTTAATAAACATAATAAAACTTAGTAAGCTTAATAAATCTATCCTGCATCACTTCACAATTTTTGTAGTTTCTGAAATGCTTCTATCTACATTAAACATTGGTTGTTTTTTATTGTAACACAGTATTGCTTAGATCATCATCCTACTTGCTGGTTCTGTGGCCCTGGTAGTATGTACAGTACTGCCAAACTAAATGGAAAAAGTATGGAGATGTACTGTATTCCAAGCCTTTCAGGTAAAATTAAGCTTCTGGGCATCTCCATTGTCATTTTGATGTCCTACATATATTCTAAAGCTTTAAGCTACAGAAGTGTTGGTGTTAATTTTTTGCACCTTCTTACGTTAAAGTAGCTTAGTTTAACTTTTGAACTTCCATAGATCAGGAATCTTTTTTGGACCCTTGTATTCCTAAATAGATATGCCCTGGTTACATTACTTTAATTGCAGGTTAAGTGAAAACAGCTGAGCAGCCCTGTTCTGGATGTCTGTTGATGTCTGTTGAAGATTAACTGTCGCATGTGGAAAACTCCTTGGCAACTAAAGCTGTTTTGGAGTGGTAATCTTATAAAGCTATAAGGTGGCACATAACCTTCTGTGTTCATCACCTCTTTATATGTTGTTTCTGGTGCCAGGGGTCTCATGCCCTGCTCCTCTGGCCCATCATCAACCTCACAGGTGAAGCATCTGTGGGTTAGTGAAGCATCTCAGGCACTTCAGGTGTGAGATTGACACCACCCCCAAACAAAGCTTTGCTGCCTGTTGCTGAGGGGTTTTTTTTGCATTGTTGACATACTCACCCTGGACTGAATTTATTGAACTTGATTCACATGAGGAAGATAGCGAGAAAAAGAGGAAAATGATTGTATGTTTGGTCTTACAAATGAAGTGCCTGAGGTCTGTCGTAGTAGTGATCTGTTCTGGAAAGGCAGCATCTCCTTCATTTGACAGTCCTGATGACCCTGCTCCTGCCTCTCCATCCCCAATGGCATGTACTTTTCCCATGTTCTTAAACTACATATGCTTATCTCTCACACATTTCCCATCATCTCCTGTATAAATTTGGGGGACACAGTAGTTCTTTACTGTTCTTACTGTTACAGTTCGGGGCTGTTTATTCTTGGTTGATAGCAGAGTGCCCATGTGCAAGCACAGTGTACACTATTGGATTTTTAGCATGAAATTAAAAAAAAAAATAAATCTTGTCATACCCTTAACATCTTAGTTTCAAGAGCTGAATTCACTGTGAATCAGATCACCATAGAAGCATGTTCCTATACGTGTGCTGATAGGTCTCCAGCCCAACAAAGGGGATAACATCAGAAAAGAAATGTGCAAGAGGGGCGGCAGTATAGCCCAGGTGTGTCACCTTGTGTAACCCCAAATGTGTTAGCTGTAGATTTGAACAGCTTGGGAGATACTGGGTGGAGGCCCTCTGAACCACAACGGAGTCAAAACTAGTCTTTTTTTGGGGGAAAAAAGAGAAACTTTTCTTTTTTCAATTGAAGTTTGGTTTGGGTTTTTGTTTTGGTTTGTTTTTTTTTTAACAACATGGCATAATAAGATAGCAGCAAACAAAATACTATGGTGAAGAAATAAGTAATATAGGGTTTTTTTTTGCTGTTGCTGCTCCTGTGTTCTCTTCAATAGTCCAGCCCAATTCAAAATGCTCAGTTCCCCAGAAAGGGACAATATTTCTTCTTTTGGCTCTGTGATAATCCATGGAAGGGATCCTCTAAGAGACAAGTATCTCTGGCATTGTCAATTTGTGGGGCTAGGAGCTGGATAAAGGGCAGCCACATGAAAAGGAGTTTCTGGACCTTTGAAGTCAGAAAGTCCTTGGAACAGCAGTTTCAAAGAGAAGCTGAAAGAGGGAGTGGAGAAAGTGAGAGGAAAAAATGTTTGCCATACTGGAACATAACTGGAAAGATAAAGTTGACTTGAGGGAAAAGCATGAATCTGCATTGTCCTGCAGAAATATCTTCCCCTCTGCTAATGCAGCTGCTTCAAACAGCTCATTCTTAGAGAGAGATTTGAAAATTCCAGGACATGAATGGCCAGTGTAGTCAGACCCAGGTTTGTTTTTCCTGGCCCAGGAGCATTGCAGAGATCCTAGAGGTGCAGTGGAAGGGGAACAGTGAAATTCTGATGTATTTATTGCACCATTTGAACAGTTTGAGCAAACTAGCAAACCTGTCTGCATTTATGAGATCTGAATCTGCTGCTTTTCTGAATAAAGTGGTACCACCAGGGGGCAACTAACTATCCATCTTCTTCCTTCTGAGCATAAACTACTCGTTTTGTGGAAGTTTGGGGCATTGAAGAACTCAGAATTGGTACAAATCATTAAAAAACAAAAGTGTTCATTAGTTTCCTTGTCAGCTGTAAAATATATTTGCAACTGCAGTAAACAAGCAGCCCGGTGGAGGTATGTAGTGTGGACATAAAGCTTGTTCAGAATTTGCTGTATTAAATATAAGTGCTTAACATCTAAAGTTGTTTTCTAGATGTGAAACTAAAAGAAAAACCAAAACATGAATATGCTTTCAAGATTTATTGGTAATAAATGTATAATGCTTACTTAGTGCCATGGAAGGTGCACTGGGTTCACTTATTCAGCTGTGAAAGATTTAATAAATTCCACTTTCTGCCTAAGAATTAATTAGGAATGAGTAGACTCTGCATAGGTTGTATGGCTTGAAATAGCTGATGATTTATGTTGACTTCTTCATGTATTGCAGGTTCTTCAGCAAAAGCACTTGTGAGCTTGAAAGGTAAGAAATTAATGTGTTGTTTACTTGTACCCAATCTGGCTTTCAGGTGTACTTTGTTTCTGCATTCACAAAGCTCAAGAAAATGCCACCGAAGAAAGTTTTTTGTTGAAATACAATTTGGTTTACTGCAGATGTTTGTTAGTTCTCTAGACTAATACTCCTTGGCAGTTGAAACTACATATGTTGTGGTGTATTTAGACACTGCTCTTCTGGATGAAATTCCTGAAATGTGTTTTTATCTTTATAAGTACTGCCAAGGTGTCAGGTTTGATGAGAAGATTGGGATAATCTTTCCTCTCTTGAGGACAAGATGCGAGAAGGATTCTTAGCAAGACCTGTACATGTGACAGAATTTACACATCAGGAAGGCATTTCACAATTTCATTGTGTTCTCTGTCAGCAAGTTGTGGGCTAAATCAAAAATCTGCTGCTGCGTATAGTTTTTTCTTTGAAATTGCCTTCAGGAGCATTCATACAAATTTTGAATACTTATAGTTTGCCCAATAATAGAAGCTTCTTTATGTATTACAAGGCTTCTGTTACGTAAGGAAGAAGGCATGGTGTGTTGAATATGTTGTAATGTAGGTTTGTTGCAATAAAATTTGTTTTACTTGTTGGTCTGCACCCACTTCATATGTTTCTAGAACCAGAAGGTGGCTACGTCTTGCAGAGCTTTACCTTCTGCAGGTTTGTTACAGCCACAATTCAGCTGTCTAAATGTGTGTCAGCCTGGCAGTGGAAGTAACTGATTCCAGCAAAGGAAGTTTCAAGAAACCTAAACATAGTCACAAGTAAAAAATGTTTTGTTCGTGTTTCTCCTTGTACTGAAAACCTTCAATTTTTTAAAATTATTTTTCAGAACAGTTTAATGAAAATATTGAAATCTAAAATCCACTTGTAATTGAATTCAAAGAAGATGTTGCAAGTAAAAAAAATGTATTTTATTAGTTGATATTATACCAGCTTTTGGATAGTGGTTATGTTGAAACATGCACATGTGTATACATACCTTAATGACATACTTTCTTCACAACAGAGGGAAGCTTATCAAGTTCGTGGAATGAAAAGTACAATTCTCTGCAGAAAACACACATTTGGAAAAGCAAGAATGCTGGTTCTGCGGTGGAAATGGTAAGAAGTAAAAAAAAAGGCAGCTTCAGAATTAGTAAAATACCATAATGGAGAGAATGAAATTTAAGGATCGCAAAATTTGGCCAAGATTTATAGTTCCATAATGTCCAAGTGTTAAACTATGTCCTTCACAAGCACTCTGCGCAGTTTGAATATGAGAGACAAACATATTTTATAAATGAATAATTGAGCAAATTAAATTGCTGACCTTGTTCAAGATAGCTTGTAATAATTTTCTCTGTGTTTTGTGTAAAATTTGTTTGTTGTGAAGTATTTGTACTGTATCTACCACCTTGAGCTTAGGAATCACCAATTCTGATCAGCTATCTTTGCATCTCAATATATATCTCACTTCTAATTATGGCTGAGAACTGACACGTAAAGGAAAGGAAGGGGAAACATCATAATGCACTTCCATCATTGTGCCTGCTGGGGAGCAGATTTTAATAAAGGTAGAGGAATGTCAGTGAGGTGTGTAGTGTTCTGAGAAGTCTGATAGGAGGCCTTACATTAAAGAACAGCCTTGGGATGGGGGTATGAAATGAGCCTGCAGCTTCCAAGGACATGTCTGGTGTTTGGGTTGACAGTTTTCCTTTCTCATCTTGAAATATTTTGAAATATTCTTTCCGTGTTGTATGACAGTCAAGCTTTTCTTAACTATTCTCAACCTCCTCTACTTTAGAAAATTATGTGATTTTGGTTTGGTTTTGCCACCAGCTTTATTGCATCTGGTTTGTCTACATGTGTAATACTGCATGCTTTCTTTATTACACTCTGGAGCATATATGAAATAACACCTCAACTGCCAGGCACGTTGTTCCCCCAGACTCCTGGTGCCACCTTCTACTACAGAATGTGAGACCAACTTGCCAACTATCACCTGGTTTTTATTGAAATTAATTTTTTATTTGTTTGTTTATTTAAAAGGAAACATTATATTTGAAAACTATCATGCTTGCCTGCCCTGCACATAATCCAAATATCTGAGTGGCATCTAGTAGTGCATTAAGTGATGTGACTAACATCTGTCATGTGTAGTTTGCTCTGCAGTCCTCTCCCTGGTATGTATTTTGGTGGGATTCACACAGATACATATATACACACATGTTGCTATGTGTTCGTGCTACAGAGCACAGGTGCTACAAAATGCAGTTCCAGATGGAGATCAGAACTTTGTGATAGCCCTTAGGACCTGCAGTTCATGTCAGTTTTCAGCTGTTTCCCAGGAATACCTGTCTTCTCACAGAAGCAAGCCTTACCACATGTGCTGAAGAACCAAAGTCACTAGCCAGAACATTTGTATAAAAACCTTGTCAGTCTTTAGGCTGAGTCAAACTCTGAATGTAGCTCAGTATTCTGTAGAAAGCTTGCTTTCTTTCTGGGGAACGATCTGAGCAGAGTCTGACGTCTTAGCAGTGGCCTATGTTGCTGAGATGTGATAGAGTAGTTTGAGTTCCCTGAATGCTGAAAGTTTTGCAGAGTTCTTGTACTGTTGGTTGAAAAATCTTTCCAAAAATGCCCGACCTATTTAGGTAACGCAGATGATGCCTGTTTACCAGGCTTGTTATTTTGCTCTTGTGTGAGGCACAGACAGGGCTGAATGATGAAACACTCTTACCATTTTGGATAGTTTATTGGAATAGAATTTGGCAGTTTCTGTTGAGGGTTGTAAAACAGTTTGCTTGATCTGGATCATAATGATTTGTATTGATCAGGAGGGTGAATCAGTTTCACCCTCTGTACTGAAAGAAGTCAAATCTGCATTTATTCTGCCTTTACTTGTCACCTTTGTAAGTAGTTTGAAGTGCAAGGAATGCCACAGGGTGCAGTTTTGGGTTTCTGTAAAGGAGACACATTTCAGTGGTGGCTGTGTCCTGTGCTGGGCCACAAAGTCCTGGAAGAAAAAGCTGTTTCCCCTCAGCACTAACAGCCAGTCACAGGTTACTCTTTTGTCCTCATTGAAGGCAGAAGTTTTTTGTCATAGGGTAAAATGCTGAGGAATAACTAAACTTATTTTTGATGGCACATTTACAATGTGCTTTCTTGTTTTCACTCAGCCTTCTAATTCTCTCTGAGTTGTAACATCTTAGCACACAAGTTAATTCCAGTTAGCAAAATTTAAATTCTGAATTCTTCTGTTTTCTGATATTTTCCCACAATTTTTTCAAGCTTTAGTTTCTTCAAACTTCAGCTTCTTAACATTTTGCAGTGTAGGCACCATCAATTCGTTAAAAATACAAGAAACCCACATCACTTTATTAGGCTCATTAGAAATCCTTGCAAAAAGTTATATGCAACTTATGTTTTTACTGAGAACATATAAAAAAAATCCACTGTTTGAATAAACCATGGTTTTGACCCAAAATTTAGAACAAACAGATGTACTTATAACCAAGCAAGCTTGTATACACAAATGTTTAGACACCTAACTCTAATGGAAACAAGTGGGAGTTAAGTTCTAAATACTTCTGTGAAACTGGGCCAGCAGTATAGTAAGGGGTTATAGTTAGCATTGGAAAGCCTGGAGTCTTGAACTTCTTCTCTCAATCCTGAGAGACCTCTAACTTCTGGGAGGCACTATTTATTGTGTACCATGTGCCTTAAAACCAATAGGTGGCAAGAGAAAAGGTGTTTTGTCTCCCTTACTGTGAATTCTGTGCATGAACAGAGAAATCAGGTTTTTTCCTTATAATTCATTCTTAATTTTGATACATACAGCCCTTCAGAAATTCAAAACGGAGTCGACTCTTCTGCGAAGAAGATGAGAGACAGATAAACACAAGGTCACCCAAAAGAAATCAGAAGGTTGCGATGGTTCCACAGGTACCTACATGTATGGAGATATTTTTACCAAAAAAGGGAACAAACCTATCTGTGTTAGTTGAAAATTAAATTAGAATAGATTTGCTTTTCAAGTTGCATTTTTGGTTTATAAGTGTTCTTGTGAGGAAAGCTGTTGCTAGGAGTAAGCCGCAATTCAAAACAGATAAATATTTTTCTTCCTTACAGCTGGTTTCCTCAGTTTGTTTATGGGAGTACCTGTTCTTTGTGATCCTGAATATAAACATGCTGAGCTAGAAAGGATTCCAGACTAGTTGCCCATCATGCTACTACAAACAATCGTATCCTGTAGTCAACATAAATTTATTCAGCTTCAGTTAAAAACTGACTAGGACTGACTACATCATTTAGAAGACTGCTATAGAACTGCATCCCAGCAGTTAGGAACTTGCTCTAGATTTGTAGCCTAAGTGTATTTATGGCCATCTATACCTCTATACCTTCTGGATCCTGTAATGATAACTTACCCCAGATCAAACAGTTTGTTTTACTACTCCTCCACTTGATTGTCTACTCCTTGATATAGCACAAAAGAACAGTTGTAATCCCTCTCACTCTTTATTCACTATGTTAGACAGGGCAACATCTCTTAGTCTGAATGAATTGGCTCTGTAGTACCTTTGTCATCCAAATCACTTCTCTGTACCATGACCTTATGAGCCTGAATTTACCTCACGGAAAAAGCACTGTTTGAACACTGGTCTTATTTGCCTTCTGAACTGTGTGTGCAGTGTCGAATGGGGAAGACTCAGCACTCGCCATTTTGTTGGGTCCATTTGGCCATAGAGGAGGACCATGACACTGCTTTTCATTACCATGATTTTGTGAGAGTAGGAGGACTTGGATAATATTCCAAACCCAGCTGGTTTGTGCTTAAATGTCTGGTTCAGGAGATCCAATGATTGCTGGATAAATATTTGCGAGGGACTGCAGCTGCCGTAGTTCACATATCTTGCTGTCCCACTGGGCTTTGTTTCTTGGAGTTGCAGTGGGAGAAAGCAGACCTGTATCTAGTGCTGCACTAGCCAGCAAGGTGTCTACCTTATGCTTTGTCTTATCATTGCTGCTACTAAAGGCCAAAACACTTTTGATTGTTTGGGGAAGAATAACAACTGATGTTGGCATGGGGACCCAGTTAAATGAATAGTCTCAAAAAGCTGTTATTTTTTGCAAATAAGTTTTTCTTTCTGTCAGTTAAGACAACCATTGCTGGAACAAAATTACAGAATTATTTTTCTGTGGTCTCGTTTAAACACTGGCCTATGTATTATGCATGCAATCTAAGACTGTCTTTTCTGCAATCTATAAAATAGCTTCCAAATGTAGTTTAAACTGGATTGCTTATGTCCGTGCTAGTTTCTCTTGCAGTTTTTTAAAAAGCAGACACTCCACTCAAAGCTTTGGCTGCATTACATTCCTGTGCTAGCTTCATCCTCGGCTTAAGAAGAGTGAGCAAGAGTAGAAGCCCCAGTGCAAATGAGGCAGTTGCTGTTGCTGGCATCTGAGCAACATCATGTATGCTCACCTGCGACAGTGTTCAGTGGTGCCTGAAGGTTTTGAAGTCTGTAGGTATTTCAGTGCCATGCTGTTGTTAGCAATAATGTAGTTTTCAGTGCTGGAAAATGATTCTGTTAAAAGAGCCTTGTATAGAGATCATTGATTGTATTGATCCTGCTAAAGTTTGCTGTCTGTTCTGTTTAATTGCATTGCTGATATAATGCAGTAAGGGTTGTTACAGATCTGCAACAGAAAAATTTTCATGAAACAGTATGTGCTATTAAAGTGTAGCACTTATTAATGTGCACACTTTTATCAAGAAAATGTGTCTTCATTATTTGAATACTAAAAAATATTAGGCTGTGTTTAACTGTTTCCTTTTTTTTTTTCCTACACAGAAGTTTAGTACAACGATGTCGACACCAGAAAAGAAAGTATCACAGAAGATTGGTTTACGGCTTCGCAACCTGCTCAAACTTCCCAAAGCTCACAAGTGGTGCATATATGAATGGTTCTATTCAAATATAGATAAGTAAGTCTGCTTTGTATAATTCTCTTTTATTAGTATAGAAAAAAAGTCATTTTCTGAAACTGAGCTGCATAGTTCCATGTATTGGTTAGATACTTCAAAGTTTATTCTAAACTGTTAGTTACTGAAAATTATTTCATTGCTTTGGTGTTGGGTTTTTTTAATCTTTTTTTTTATCGTGAACAACATATGTGGGTAGTTCTTTGGAACTACCAACTTTGGAAAGTTGTCTAAGCCTTCCTTCATGGATATAATTTTCTTTTTTGTCACATCTGCCTGTACCTGATACAAGATTTTATTCATAATGTTTTTAGCATCTGAAGCACAAAGTTATCAGAACACTTAGACTTCTTTGAACGATTGGATCAGTTTTATACAGGGGAGATGGAAAGGTGTCTGCTTCTTCATAACGTGCTGCTTCTCTAAAAGGGTTAAATGTTGATATTGGATATTTCTTCCCTATCATCCTGTTTTTATTGTGATCACTAACAGAGCTCCAGGCTGTGACTGTTCAGCTTTTATCTAGATATCAGCATCCTTCTTCAATCTCTTAATGTATTTCCTAGACTGTTTCTGCAATTTGTGCCTCAGAATCTTTGGCCCTTTTTCCCTTAACGGCACTAGCACAGTGGTGTAAATTATTTAAAAGAACCATTTTAATTTATCATAGTCATGAAAAACTAAAAATTCTGAAATGTAAAAATCATTATTGATGAATGGAATCTTAAAATTTACACTGATTGACTAATGGATGGAATAGTAGTAATTAATATTCTAAAGAATGGCTTCAGAGTTAACAAGCATTATTTTCCAGAACATACAAACAAAATAATTACAGTTTTTCCTTCCTATTTTAATCACAATTGCTGTAGCTGGTTTTTTTAACTGGGAAGGCAGTCATAGCAACAGAAAAACGTTTTGGCATATGTTCATCAGAAGTGGAAAAATTACTTGTCCATTTTAGTTAGTTTTAAATTCATCATCTGTAGAGTTTAATTCCTTTGGAAGAAGTGCTCTTTACATGCTGTTTTCCCCCCTTATTTGAAAAAAATAAAAATAAAAAACCAAACCCTACTTATTTCTAGTAATAATTTTAATATGTGACATTTTTAATTATGATTTTTTACAGCAGTCCAAGAACTTTTAGTTTATTCTTAAATAATTGTCTGTGAAACTTTAGGTCTGTCAGTAGACTAGAATTTGAGTTCAGCAGATAATTCTGAAAACCTCTTTGAGAGCTATCAATGTGTGCTTGTGTGATGACTTGACCTTGGCTGGACACCAGGTGCTCATCAAAGCTGTTCTGTCACTCCCCTCCTCAGGTGCACAGGGGAGAGAAGATGTAACAGGAGATTCATAGGCTTAGATAAGGACAGGAAGAGATCACTCACCAGTCATGTAAAAAACAGACTCAACTGGGGGGAAATTAGTTTATTACCAATCAAATCAGAGTAGGATAATGAGAAATAAAATGAAATCTTACAAACACCTTCCCCACACTCCTTCCTTCTTCTTGAGCTCAATTCCCAGTTCTCTACCTCCTATTCCCTAGAAGCACAGGAGAACAGGGAATGGGAGTTGTGGTCAGTTGGTCACATGCTATCTCTGCTGCTCCTTCCTGCTCAGAGGGAGGAATCTTCACACTCTTCTTCTATTACAGTGTGGCATCCCTCACATGTTTCACAGTCCTTCACAAACTTCTCATGTGAGTCCTTCCCACAAGCTGCAGTTCTTCACAAACTGCTCCAGTGTGGGCCCGTTCCATGAGGTGCACTCCTTCAGTAATTGACTGCTCCACCGTGGGTCCCCCATGGGTCACAGTGTGGGCTCCTCTCCATGGGTCCACAGGTCATGCCAGGACCTGCTCTAGTGTGGGCTTCCCAGGGGTTTGCAGCCTCCTTAGGGCATCCACCTCCTCTGACATGGGACCCTCCAGGGGCTGCAGGTGGCTCCATCATGGACCTCCGTGGGCTGCAGGGGCACAGCTGCCTCACCATGGTCTTCTCTGTTCCAGCACCTGGAGCACCACCTTCACTGACACTGGCTTGGTGTCTGCAGAGCTGTTTCTCTCAGATACTCTTACTCCTCTGTCTTGCTGCAATTGTTCAGGCTTTTTTTCCTTCCTGACTGTTATCCCAGAGGTTCTACCACCATCGCAGATTGGTTCAGCCTTGGCCAGCAGTGGGTCCATCTGTGAGCCAACTGGCATTGGTTCTGTTGGATATAGGAGAAGCTTCTGGCAGCTTTTCAGAGAAGCCACCTCTGCAGCCTCCCTCTGCCAAAACCTTACCACACAAACCAAATACAGCTTGAATTACTTGTAAGATATGACCAAGTAAAGATATTATAATTATATTTACTAAGAGACTTTATATCTTTGGAAGAAAAACTGTGGTATATGTTGTTTTGAGTGATGTGATCCAGACTTAATGAAAAGCTTAAAGTTTAAATCATAGAGCTGTCAGCTGACAAAATATGGCTGTACAAGTCTCACAATATTTTAATCGAATTTTCTCATCCAAAATTGAAATAATCAATTTAAGTGCCATGTCTACTGTAAGTTTTCGAAATATAGTATCTCTACATCTATCACTGGTGGATGTTAGATTATTCAAGCTGTTTCAGTAAGATTCTCTCTATGGTGCTACGAAGGACTGTTTTCTGTAAAGTCTCGTTGACTTCAGACACGCAGAGACTTCTTAGAACTTACTGACTACTGCAGTGCGATATAGGCCCTCGGAAGCAGATGCACCTGCACCTTGCTTACACCACACTTTCCAGAGCTTCCAGTCTTGTGGATGCTGTGGGTTTACAGTTTGCCTCCTTAAGGATAAGTGGTAGTAAAAACAGTCAAATAAGATTATCTTTCTCAAAGAAGAAAAAACTCAATCAAAACAGTTGTTTTTTAAACAGATATATTATGGTTGCAAGAGTAAATATGGATCAAATGAAACCCTTGTATATGCTTCCTTGTCTGTTTCCTGAGCCTCATGGATCATTCTTTGTGGTTTCCTTTTCACTTCATGCCACAGCTGCAGATCCTTCTATTGCAAAACTATTTTGTTCCGTTTTTGCCCAAGTCTTCTTATCTCCATGAACTTTTCCTCTCTCCTGGCACCCCAGACACTCACTTGAAAGCAGTGTTGCTTCCAAGATCCTCTTTGTTCTGTGCTTGGGGATATTCCCCTCCAAACCCCTGCACCCTGCAGAGAGTGGAGAAAAGTGGCTTTATCTAGAATTCAGTTATTCTTTTGTTCTCTCCAGGTGAGATCTATTTCAGTTGCACGTAGTCTTTAATGATTAACCTTCTATTAGATGGGCATATCTGTTGCTGCTCCCTTGTCTCTTCAGCCCGAGAAGGATGTGGTACTACAAAGTAAAAGGCAGTCATAAAACAGAGGCACAGGCAGGTCATAGCATCAAAGAGAAATTTGTAAGTTATGTAGTTATATTCTCTGAAGTGTCACTTCTCTAATACTGATCCTCTGCTTCATCATGGAGTCCTGGTATGATACAATAAAAGTCTCACCTGTATAGCTCCAGAGAATGACGAGTTGGTTCGATTTCCTGTATTTTTGGAACCCTCTGTTGAGAATCTGAGTTACAATTGAATGAATTGATGAGAAAAGGTACCATGTTTCTACTTCTCAGTATCATGTTGTTCTCCCCTTTATTCTCAGTACCTCACTATATCTTTATGGTTTCCTTCAAGTGTGTTGCGGTATCCTCGCTGCACTGCATTGGCTTTGCCGAAGTTTGATTTGGTGCCTTTATGGATGTAACAAAGCAGGATGAATACATATGTTTCCTTTTAGTAACAAGAGATAGGAGCATTTTTAAACATCAGTGATAATGCTCAAAGAGACCAATTGTCCCGGAAACTTTCTGGTTTTGTTTTCAGTTGAATTTATTTCAGGTTAAAATTGTTCTTTGAATTCTTGTTTATGGAACTAATTTATACTATTTGTTTTCAATGTATTTCTTATGATGGATGCTTTTTGGAATCTCGTGGCAAAAGTTTACTAAGTGCAGTTAAGATAGGACCAATTATGTTTCAACAGGCCACTATTTGAAGGAGATAATGACTTCTGTATATGCCTGAAAGAATCTTTTCCAACTTTGAAAACCAGAAAATTGACAAGAGTAGAATGGGGGAAAATCAGACGATTAATGGGAAAACCACGGAGGTAACTTTTTCTTTCTTTCTTTACAAATTACTACATGTAGTTTTGATGTTACTGGAATTGTTCCTTTTAAAATAATTTCCATTCAAATAGTAAAACAAAACAATAACTTAAGAGTAGTAAAACATACTCATTTTATTGAAATGTTTTATGAGCACCCTGCTCTCCGCCGCCCCATTCGTTATAGGCACGTGTCCAGTCCATGAAGTTCTCAGGAGCCTATACTTGAAATGTTCGCTTCCCACTCCAGATAACTGAATGCCTAAGCTAGGATGTGTTGAAGTTGTTATTGTATCTTCCATGCTGCAGTGCTTCCTGGCATGGAAGACCAGCTAATTTTTCACTAAGGTTTTGTTCTGCCTATAACTAGCTCTTTATGGGAAAAACAAGCACACGTTTTCATCTCAATGATTTGTTACTATTTTTAAACCGTTTTGTAGATCCTCAGCTTTTCCTGGCTTGACTACCGAAATAGAGAGAGGATAAAGTCACCCATAAAATATTGTGCATTGTAGAGAAGAAGCCAGAATTGACTGAAGGCCATAGCTTTTACTATAATTTAGACTTTTTAGCTCTGAAACGCACTGATTCAGTTCAGCCTTTTCACAGAATCTGTGCAGTTTAGCCTAGAGAAGAGAAGTCAAAGGAAGGATCTCATCTTTGTGCATGAATGTCTGAAGGGAAGGCATAGGGAAGACAGGGCCAGGCTATTTTCAGCATTATTTGGAGATAGGACAAGAGGCAATGGGCACAAGTGAGGTGGTGGGATCTCCATCCTTAGAGGTACTCCAAGGCTTTTTTGGACATGGTCCTGGGAAGCCTCCTGTAGGTGATTCTGCTGGAGGGGTTGGAGCAGATGACCTCCAGAGGTCCTTCCAAACTCAATCATCCCTGCCATTATGTAAGATCGGGAGAAAAATGCCTAAGTAGTGTTTCATAAATAAACCAGCCTTTTATTTCTGTAAACACAAACACTAAAGCACTGAATCCATTTCATAGATCACTGTACTGATTCAGATTATATTTGACCTGATGAAGACCATTTCATATTCTGTACCTATAAACAACTTGACCTAAGTAAAAATTGTCAGTCACGGGAAGGCAGCAGAGCCAGCTTTAAAATAGCTTCTCTTGGAAAGATGTTCATGTCATTTGAGCTTAGCTGAGATAGCTTTTCATTCTTCTATTGTCATTCTTCCCACTGAGATGGAAATGGTGTATTTAGAGGTTAAATCATCATTACTCATTTGAGTAATTTTTAAGTAATTTTCTTTTACCAAAAGTGGATACCTCTGTAAAAGATCAGCTCGCCTCATTCAGCAGTCTGTTGGATCATTGATAAAACTTCATAGAATCTTAGAATGGTTTGGGTTGCAATGGACTTTAAACATCGTGTATTTCCAGCAAGGGTTGGGGGCAGGAAAGGTCATGGGAAGGGACACCTTCCACTGGATCAGATTGCTCAAAGCCCCATCTGACATGATTGGGTTGAAAACTTCCTTCTGGTTTTGAGTTTGTTTTGTTGTGTTTTTTTTCTTGGTTGTTTTTTGGTGTTTTTGTTTTTTCTCCTGTGGGGCAGAGTGTTTTTTGTTTTGATTTTTTTTTTTTTTTTTTGCTTAGCTATCATAAGCAGCATAAACATTCTTGTTTGCTTTTTATTTATTTACTAATTGAAAAAAAACAACTACTGGGAGTCGTTTTTAAGATGTTGTGAGTGGGTTTTGGCCTTAGTTTTAAAAGATTTGAATTATTCTAAATCATTTGAATCATTTTTCAAGACAATTTTCATCTACCTCTAGAGCAAAGATTTTCATATGTTATTGTGACATTAGAAATTTCTTCTGTCTGTCCTCATTATATGGAGGTAAGGTAAATACCATGTCATATATTCCCATGAGGGGTAAAAAAAAAATTAAGACATTTTACATCCACAGTGTTGATGGCAGAGGATAATAGTGTCTCTGTGATAGCTGTCCACATGGTTGTTCCCTTTTTTTTTTTAACTTTTGTTTTAAATATATTGTAATATTTTCTTTTGCCTGCTACTACCTTAAATGTCCTATCACACATCAACAGTGTGTTTGATTGGCACAGCAGTATTCATCATGAGAGCCTGCAAAGCTTGTAAGATTCCAGTAGACTGTGGGGAAAGATATGCTCCAAGAAAAGGAAGAGGTAATAGTTAGTCTGGTGTACTCTGTTTAAACTTAATTAGGCTTGTGAAATAGCAGTGGATACGAATGAAGCTCAGATATGCTTGTCCTGCCACTACATGATGATTCCTCTGTTAGTTCAAATTTTCATGACCAAAGTAAAAACTGAGAAGAATGTTCAACCTCTTAGAAAGTCTCTACAGAAAATTAATGAGATTTGCAATTTTGATCTGTACCATAGTTTTAATCTTCATTTTTTCATAGGATGGCATGAAGATGGGATAACTTTTATTAAATGCATTTGGGGAATGTGGGGTAGGAGGTTTCCTTTAAGAGAAGCCAAAAATACATTGCAAAACTTTCTACATTGATAATCTACAGCATTTGGAACAGAGACTTGTTAAGAACATCTGAGCTAGCAGTAAAACAGTAGTTACTGTTGTAGGGACCTTCCAAGGTCAGTGATTAGTATCAACATTTAAATTTGTGTTTCTGAGAGCATGTGTCAAAGAACATCAGGTGATATCTGGTGTTTCTGATGCAAGACCCTGGATGTGATTAGAAGGACTAATATTAAAGTCTGTGTTGCCTTTTTTTTTTTTGCCTTTTTTGTTTTGCTGTGGTTAGCCAATGGAATTAAAAAGCTCTGATTTGATATTCACAGCCCACAGGAAGCATTATTTCACACCTGTTCCTCCCCAGTGGTAAATATGAAGGGGATAGCATTGTTAAATGAGATTATCCAAGTAAGCTCTGCATAAGTCTCCCAACCACCATCCCTCTCTCTCTCTGCCATATCCCTTTCCAGATATTTTAAATTCCTGATGAGGACCAGTAGGCAATACACAATTCCAGGTAAACACATTCTGCTCTTCAGTGGTGAACTGGTGAGTGCGACGTGCACCCATGGTTGCTCAATCTACAACACAGTGTCTAGGCTATACAAAAACTAGTGAACAACTTCTGTGGTGCTTGTGATTGGAAAGCCTGGTACAGGAACCTTCAGTGCAGTGCATGACTGCATGTACCTGACCAAAGTACCTCACAGCTTCAATTCATTCTTGCTTATTCTTTTTCCATGTCTTGCTTAGGACTAGGATCTCATTGCATTAACACGGGACACTCTGGACAAAACAGATGGCCTATGCAGCTTGTAACTTAGAAAACATGTAAAAGATAAAAAGCAACTGATGTTTGCATATAGTGTGAAACTGCTGCCAATATGAAAGAAAATGGTCCCAGGATCCTGGTAACTTAGTGCTTACAGTCCTCTTACATACTCTGCAAGGAAGAGAAACTGTGGCTTTGTGGAACTCTCCCAGTGAGGGCTACACAGAAGAAAACATAAGGATGTTTGTTTCAGTATATAATAAGAGACAAGTAGAAGCAGACTTGAAAAGAGGAGCTGACTGTTTAGTACTGAGTAATAGATAACTGAGGAAGATCTTAAAGGGATTTAAATCAGAAAATAATTTGCAGTATAGAAGGGGAAATGAGCAGAGGAGTTGACAGTGTGTTCTAAAATAACCTCATAAAATAGAATTTCTTATTGATCAGTAATCAATATATAACTGTATGACTTCCACAGAAAATGTTTGAATTGCATTTGACTGCAGTAAAGCAATTAACAAAGGTAGCAAATTATTTGATAAATAACTGCTTCTGCAATTAAGCAGACCTACAATAGCATCTGTCTGCCTTTTTAAAATTACTTATTTTATTGACACAAGAATGAAAGACCTCTTTTTAATATGGAATGAGAGATAGGATTGAGTCCTTAATGTCTTTATGCTTTCAGTATCTCCCTCATGCATCGTTCCTATTCAATGGGTTAAAAGTGAAAATTAATAAAACCAAGTAAGAGCCTTGGGAATGAGTCTTCCATCTTTTACATTGCATTCTAAGAACAACCCTCCCCTCTGCTAGAGATTATCTGATTTTACCCAAGATCAAAAAAATTTGTACTTTTACTACGATCAATCTCAGAACAGTTAATCTGCATTATAGAGATTTTGGGGCTGAGTTGTACTCTGCACAGGTGCAAGGAGATGAGACAGAGAAGTTCCCCTTTGTGTGCTGAGTCTGGTGTCCTTTCATACTAAGTTTAATTGAGCTAATAATATTAGCACATATGGAAGGAATCTCCTGTGTAGCAGTAAGTGTTGACAGCCAGGGATCTCACGGTCCGTCCTCCTCCAGTGCACGGTCCGTGCACTGAGCTGGCATTCAGAGTAGATAGGGTGTGGGACCTGCTTTAGCTTTATTGTGACACCAGGTGAATCTCTATAAGCAGAAAAAGTCCTAACAAGTTGTACTCTTCAGATATACTGATGCAACAACTAGTATTCATGAGTATTATTTTAAAATAAACTCTTATTTTAGGAGTGATATTTCTGGGGAGTAATACTGTCTAAACACATTCAATTACATTCTTTTCTCTTGAACACATTGCCCCAAGTTTTTTCATTTTCTATCACTGATTTGTAAACTGTGCCTATTTATGTTGTGTGCCTTCATGTATATCTGTTTTCAGTGCTGAAGTTAAGTACAGTTTTACCTAATTGTGTTATAGGTGTTCCTCTGCATTCTTTGAAGAAGAGAGGTCAGCATTAAAACAGAAACGGCAGAAAATAAGACTTTTGCAGCAGCGGAAAGTTGCAGATCTTTCCCAGTTCAAAGATCTTCCAGAAGAAATTCCATTACCGCTTGTAATAGGAACAAAAGTTACAGGTAATTTCTTAAAAACAAACAAAAAACAGCCAAGTGTTTTGCAAAGATTTTTTAGTGAGCCATAATCCACCTAGTGCACATAATTAAATTAAATGTAGGACATCAAAAATTGTATGGGTTTTTTGTTAGTTAATTGAGAAGATGCTTGTGAGGATTAGCTAGTGTTAGTAAAACAGTGATATGGTTTTGAGGTACAGACTTAATAGGGTTTATTATTTCTGCTGTTCAAACTGTGGAGTTTTTTAATGTGTTATATCTACCAAATTTTGGAGAGAGAGAGATGCTTAAATGCAAAATATTGAGTGCTGCCTGAGAGTTTAAAATCTGACCTAATATAAAACTTGAACTTTATTTTTCTATAAATATAAAAATACCTGGTTTGATACATACAAAATTGATACTGTATTGTAGTTGGACATGTATGCTAAACATGATATTGCCTTACCGAAAAATACATAGCTGAGGAAGGAATATTGTTAAAAACATTCTTCAAGTTTGGTCTAATTTTATAAAAACTTGAATTCCTCCCTCCTGTCTGATTATGGTCGAGATGCTTTTCACATAAGCATCTCCCACTCAGGCCACTACTGTTCATTGCTTTTTTTGTGTTCAACAACATTGCCCTTGATTCTTGCTGAAGAGCAGGAGTGCACAACACTGCCTCTCCCCACTCTCCTAGAGCTGTATCCTTGAGCTGGGTTCCACATTGTCTTTTGCTAAGTGTGCAGTCATCAGAGGAGGTGATCAGAGAGAAGTGCTATGCAAAATCATCCGGAAATTGACTTTTGCCTGCAAAATCTGTCTGTCAGAAGGTATTGGGTATTAAACAGTGGGGGTTTCTTAGACATAAGTATAGTGCTAAGGATTAGATTTAGGAAATATGTGACCTGCAGACTTAAATTTGACAAAAATTTGGGTAATATTTCTGTTGCGTGCGGGGTTTTTTTCTGGGTTTGCTTTTGTTTCCCTCCCCCCCCGCCCCGTTTTATCTGTGGGTTTTAACTATACATATGAAGGATCACTTGCAAAAGGTGTATAAGTTTGATTTTTCTCAATGGTGTCAGAACATCATAATGTTTGGTTTCTTGTTGTGTTTTTAAGCACGTTTAGGAGGTGTCCATGACGGTCTGTTCACTGGACAAATAGACGCTGTGGACACCCTTAATGCTACGTACAGAGTGACTTTCGACAGGGCAGGTCTTGGAACACACACAGTCCCAGATTATGAAGTTCTTGTAAGTATTAATGACACATTCTCGAAGTAGCTGTAATAAAAAAAGAAATTAAATTAAAAAAATCTACAGTGGTGTGCTTTAATTAAAATTATTACACCCAGGTGGTATTGTCATAAAGCAGAAACAAGCATAACAGATGCATGGGAAATTCCAGGATAATGAGCTTCTACTATTTATGGTTCTACAGAACAGGATAACCCTATTGATAAAAACATAATGGCTTAGGCTGGAATAATTTACTAGACTACTATTACATGGTATTATAATAACCTGAGTTCAATATGAAGAAATACATGAAATGTAAGATCCCAAAGAAAATTCTACAATGGGATTCTGCCAGGATTTGTAGAAAATGTTCAGGAAAACCCGGCCCTCTTTAATTTGCCAAAGTCAGGAAAAGGTCTGTGATAGTTGCAAGAAACTATTAGGAGTTGATTGAACTTCATTTTGAAACTTCTTGTGCTGCTGAAGCTGCCTGGGAGGATGTTGTTTTGGTCAAACAGTTTGGGATGATATCCTGGCTCATAGGCTTTTGTACCAGTTTATGAGCTCTTTGGCAGGAGTCATTCCTGCCAAACAGTCTGGTCTAGACTGCAAGCTTTTAGGAGGACCTCATTTTCTTGTGTGTCTTGTGTAGTGTTGAATCTGCATAATTTAGAGTCTCTAGTCCCTGTTATGATCTCAGTTTGGAACCTCTACTGAACTCCTGTTCAGCTGTGATTTGTGTGCAACTTGCCAGTAGAATTCTGGGAAATATTCTTGCAGGTTTTATTTGATGTGGTGCTGGAACACTTTGAAAACTTCCACCAGTAGAATATGATTTTGAAGGTCCTGCCTAGACCAAAAGCAAAACATTAATCTTTTTATGTTGTTGGGTTAAGGTGCAGATGGGCATGGCTCACCCAGATTCTGAAAGGTGTGTAAAATTAATTAATCTGACTCCTGAGGTATATCCTTCCTTTTCCTGTCTTTCAGAGTAACGAGCCTCATGAAACCATGCCAATTGCTGCCTTTGGACAGAAACAACGGCCTTCAAGGTTCTTTATGACTCCTCCCCGATTGCCATACACACCTTCACTCCAGTCTCCAATTACAGTAAGTTACTTTTTTCGTTTAGTATTAATCATTGAAGATTTTTTTTACACATGTTGAAACTGTTACCTTCAACAGTTTTTGAAATTAATTTTCTGAGGTTATTCAGCAAGATAAAAATGTTAGCAAACCCTCTAAAACTAATTTAAATGTTTTTTCCCGTACAGGACAGTGATCCTTTATTAGGACAATCTTCATGGAAAAGCAAAATTTCAGGCACAGATAGTGAAACACTAGGAGGCTTTCCAGTAGAATTCCTCATTCAAGTGGTAAGTGGTATTGTCCTTTTGTGTTTATTCTGCCAATTCTTCTGCAGTTAAATGACCTTCTGTTGATTTATGAAAGTTACAGTAATATCCAAATTAACTTTTGAAGACATGTTAATAATATTTGTTTTTATTCCCCCCTTGGCCCCTTCTTAATTTTCTCATTTGTTCATAATCTTTGAAATATGCTGCTCTTCAGACCACAGGGGTCTCCGAAAGTGTGTCTTGTTTCTCCCAGCTCTACCACTTGGCCTGAAAATAAAAAAAAAAAGACATTATTTCTACCTGCAAACATTGTGCTGTGTTTAGACTCATTTATTTAAAATATATTGGCATTGTGCAAAGAACATTTGCCTGTGTGCATTATCATGTACTGTATGATGCGGTATTTTATGTCATGTAATGTTCTACCCTGTTGGAGAAGAAAAGCAGCACTCATTTCCCTGCAAGCAAACAAGCTATAGATAAGAAAACACTTTTTTGTCTTCACCTTAATGAAACAATTCCTCCATGATTTTTGTACACCAGTTCAGAAGAGCACAGACAAGTAATGTTAGCAAGCTGGAGTTCATTGAATATCAAAATTCATTGAAGCAAGTTAATTCCAGGATGATGGAAGAATGTAATTGCTCATGTTGGCCTAGCTTAAGTGATTGAATTCCTTAACAACGAAAGCAGTTTTGAACATGCCACAGGAGATTGGAATGACCCATGTTTAAAATACTAAGAACTGAGAAATAATATTGCTGAATGCCTCTCAGATTTTAAAGTCTGTGTAATTGGTCAAAAGAATAAAGTTGTGTGTGTAGCTCACATGACACATTAATATTTGGATCATTGAGCATAGTGAATTTTATTTGACAGAATCATCTGTTAATTTTTTTTTAGGGAAAACATCTATGAAGCTCATTTTGAAAAACGTGGCTTGGCATCTAGCTCAGCTAAGAAAATTTAACATAGACACAGCTGCTACAAGGTTAATTATTTCATAAAAACTGAAATACACAAAAGATACAGTTTAGCAGCATAAACAAAGACTATCTGCAGTTATCCTGCTTGAGTCACTGTGATCACTGAAACTGGGCAACTAAGGTGTATTGAGCTTTACAGTTACTTTGTGTATTTTAAATGTGATTCCTCAGTCGTGTTTGATTGTATATTTTACTCCTTATAAGGAAATCTGAGTTTTACAAATATAGGCCTCTTGCTTGTATTACAAATGGTGGCATTTTACAAAGATACCACATTAAAATGTATTTTCGCTTGAAGATTTTCAAAATATTTTGAACAAAATCAGTCCCATGGATTTTTGGCATTTGTTTATTTGTGCAACTTGAGACTTTATACAGCTTTTTGACAAAGAATCCTAAGGATTAAACATTTATGGAAGGACTTGAAGCATCATTTTTAAGCATCAATTTTTTTTATTAGAAGTTTGAGGAGATACTCAAATTTGATGCTGTGAAATATGTGAGACTGGTGAATGTTGATTATTGATTGCACTGCATTCACTAGACTGGACATATTTCTACGTTAAAGGCTACTGCTCAGGATGTTCTAGCCTTTGTATTATACTGGTACCTCAAAAAAATTCAAGCCCTTTTTCTGATTTTCTGATTCAGGAAGTAAATTATCAGAAAATGTTTGATTTGAAGAACTACTGGAAAACTACTGCCAGGCAATTATTTATGAGACCACAAAGAAACAATTTTATGAGAAAAATTTTGGACAAAACAGAAAAAATTCAGCACCCCTTTAATAAGGTTTCAACTTAGTCCCTTAGTTCTGTTTCAGAGGTTTTGAAATTAATTTGGAAGAAAAGCAACTGTATCCAAAATCATGTGCAGACCCTGACAAATAAATGTTAGGGATATTCTCTCTACATATAACTTGCAACTATAAGCAAATATTGGGACTTGTAACAACTATTTTATTCATTGTTCTACTCTGTCTCAATTTTTCTTAATCTTTATATTAATTCCTACATGTTTACAGTTTGGTATCAGAGACTGAGTTTCTGGGTCTTACTGTGGACAAACGTGTGCTAGGAGAAGATTGGCTCAAAAATTAACATTTTGATATTAAGAATAAACTCAACAATAAATGAGCAGTAAATTAAAAAAAAAAAAGTCTTTCATGCTTAGTTCAATATATAATGTATCCTTAAATATTTCACAGGCTATATGGGCAGGTCAAAATCAATAGATTACATTCTTACATTCTAGTCAGCAAATTTGGAGGATATTTTTCCAAGGGCTCAGCTGGAGGTTTTTTTGATTTCAGTTTTGGAGGGTTTTTTTTTTCCTCTTCTTGCCTCCTTCCTTTTTGTGTCTTGGGGTAAAAAATTCGGTTTGGAAGGAAGCACTCTAGGACAAAGCAGATGTTCACAGGGTCACTGCGTGTCCAGTAGAGGGAGTGTTTTAATGCAGCACGGGCAGAACAGTGACCTGCTGTCTGTCTGGTCGCTGTGGGGAAAGGTGGGATCTTCCCAGCTTAAATGCAGGAGGAACAGTCTGAAAATTGATACTGGATTTTTGACTGTTTTCTGCTCGTGAAAATTTTGAAAATATTCCGTAGTAAGTTATCACACACCTCATTTTGAAATGCTTGTATTTTCTGATTAAAAAATGAAATCTTAAGTACAAGTCTAAACATACTGGTAGGATTTTTCCTTCATCTTTCTTAATGTGGAAAAGCGTTGTACTAAAAACTTTTTTCTGGTTTAGTGAGTAAATAAAGTACTCTTTACTTACAAAAGTAAACAGGATGACTTATGCTGAAAATAGAAGAATTTCTCAAGGAAAATAAGGATAGATGAAAAGCATTCACAGATGATACTGGCAGATGAAAATGGAGGTCTACTTGATAAAATGTACCTCTGAGAGAAAGTTGGTGGATGTGACAGATACAGTGAAAGGTCACAGTTTCTTGTAGAAAGAATCAGATTATCTTGAAATCCAAGCTCATCACCTGGGCAACTATGGCTGTGCCTCCTTGAGTATGCCTTCCAAATTTGGGGAGTAAAGAATATATTCTGCTTAGTTTGGGGACTCAACAACTTCATGAAGGAGAAAACATGTTAGGCAATTGCTGGCTGGTGACAACAGCAGAGCTTGACAAGTAACTTTTGGCAGCAGAGGCAGATGGTGATCAGTGCTTCCCTTCCGCCCAGGTGTTTTATTGGCAACACGAGCACTTGTGTGGCGTGTTAGAAACTTATTCAGAGAGATAATCCATCTTACAAGTAACAATTTTAAACCTTTCTTGCCTTTTTCTAAATTTATTGTTTTGTCATTATCAGTTCTGTGATTGGGTTCTTCATGCAAAATTCAAAATGCAATAAATGTGGGTGGTGGCTCAGCTGACAGCATGAGGACAGAAATGAGCAGCTGTAATTGGGAGGGTGACAACCAATGCAGTATTGCCTGTGGCTCTGACCGTGGCTCATCATCAGTTCATCAGATGCATCTGGCAAAATATTTGTGGTAGAAATGCCATTTTACAGATTTAGTTTACGGGTGTGTCATTTAGAATACTGGTAGAGGCTTCCTGTGCTCACACCCAGGAAAGATGACAGTGAATGAATGGAAAAAAAGATACAGAAAGGGCCATAAAAGTTTAGGATATGAAGAGCTTTGTATGAGAGTGGAGTCTGGAAAGGATTGTGTTGCAATTAGTCTAGTGGAAAAACAGTGGAGAAGAGATGCTTTTATTCTCTCTGAATAAACAGGGATAAATATAAGGAGTGAGAGCTATATTTAACTGAAAACCAGCTTTGGCTCTTTGGCAATCTGAAACAAATTGCTATGAAGTGAAAAAGAATGCATTTAGCATGGAAACTCCCAGAATATTCCTCAACATCTGAAAGAGGTCCTGGAACAATTTTCTATTACAATTTGTGAGGGCAGGCAACCTGGCTATGTTAAGACTGAACTTGAAAATCAGCAAAAGGGATTATATGTGAGTTAGATATATGTTGAACTAGAGGTTCCTATTTCTCCCAGTCACATGTTTTACTACTAGGATGCAGTTTAACCCCTTTGGAATTTATGAAACCTGAAATCTTGGCTCTGTTTACATCGGTAGTAACACTGTTGCTGGTTGTAGTGGAGCAAGGATTTCTCTCAGGGCCCTCAAGTATGAATAGTTCTAGGAGTGATGTGTGTGTTGAGAGCGCTCCCAGTAGCTTCCACTTCAGCCTACTAGGTCCCAAGGGCAGGGGAAACAGGGTATTCCTGTTATGAAAGAGGAAAATGGAAAGCCCACAGTTGTTCTGTATGAAACAGACCCAGTCTCTATACCAGGTTTTACTGCAGGAGTTTTCACAAAGGGCTGGTGCTCAGTAGAGGGCACAGCTGAGAACTCTGTGAAAAAAGGTGTGATAAGGTGAGTGATATTAATTGTAGTACATGACCATAACACCCTTTGCTCTCCTTCAGGCTGAAAAAAAACCCACCAAAAAGAGAAGGTTCTTCGGCCTCTTGCTGGCCATAAATTATATTAGTCTTCCTATAGGGAATTTCAGTGGATGGATTTTAGCACTCATCAATTTAGGGCACTTGGAAATGCTTTAAAAACATCTAGAAAATCCATCATTTAATTCTGGTTAATTTTAATTTCTGCATCTTAATTTGATAAACAACTGAGAATTAAATTTTAAATCATGAAAGAAACACGTATGGTTTTTATCTTTAATTTCTATGGCATTTCAAAACTGCTTAAGGACCTATTCATTCTAAAAATAATTCCTTTGTTTTAGACCAGGTTATCGAAAATCCTTATGATCAAGAAGGAACACATCAAACAATTGAGAGAGATGAATACAGAAGCAGAAAAGCTGGTGAGAATGTTTGCTTTTCAATTCTTAAAACAGGATATGCTTCAGCAGCTGATGAAACTAGATACAATTAGAAGTAGAGTCTAGATAAAATCTGTATTTTATTGCTTTCTATAACATGAAATTTTTTCTTATTTTTTTTAAAGACAAGTCAGAGAGGTCAATAGTTTCAAGTATGATTCCCCTTTGAAAGCATTTGGAAACTGATTAATGTTAATATCAGGATAGCACATTTCAGTTGACACATAAAGTAAGGAAACACTGTACTTTGAGAACATGGGGTACAAGTTTATCTGGTAAGACATTCATCATAATATTACTTTGTAGATGTTTATGCTTATTTTCTTAGCTTTCTGACAAAAGCAATTTCTTATTTCAGAGATTTTCTATGTAAAGCTCTGAGTGCCCTTGACCAGCATTTAAAATTACAGTACCAGAGCACCTACAGCATAATTAGCAGCAGCAGCAGAATAGTTTTTCTTGCTAACTTTATCTAATCAGCAGTCAATAAATCAAAATGATAAGAATGCCTCGTCTACCACCCATGGCTATAAATCAACTTGAAAGCAGAAAGATATCAGTCTCAACCTTCTGCCAGCATCCGTTCAGGCTGTTGTCTCTGCAGCGTACGGACAGAAGGCTAAAGGTTTGTGGAGAGGAAGAGGAGTCCCTTTTATTTCTTGAAACCAAAAAGCTGACTTTTTTTTTTCATGTAAAATATTTGAATGTTAAAGGTCTTGATTTATTGTGGTAAGATTTCTTTTTGTCACTTCAATGATCACGTGCATGTGTGCGTTCTGTTACTCTGCTTCCTGCTGCCCCATCCCCATCTCTCTGTAATTATCTTGTATTGTGCTGTGATGAAGCCCTTCACAAGCCCTTGTTGTCATTTCAGTTACTACATTATTTTTCTTGTGCATCAAATTTTTTGTATTGTAATTTTGTGTATTAGTAACTAAAGCAGATGCAAAGAGAAGTAAGATTAAAACATACCATTGCAGCCTGTAACTGTGATAATGAAAAATTACCAACTCTTCTTAAAATAAATTTTTTTTTGTTTTTTTCTTGGATGTTGGTACTTTTGCATAGATAAGGAAATCATAAGAATGACAGTAGCCCTCCTCTGATGAGAACCCAGATGTTAACACGTCTTTCAGTTCCTAAGTCATAAATTAACTGTATTGTTATTTTTCTTGGTCTTCTTATTCCACAAAATTGTAAGAGCAAAAACACAACAGGGAATAAGGGAATCTAGAAATAAACGTTAAATTTTATATATTTTAGCTCAGTTGTAGCCTGGATAAGGACTTTGGGGTACTTCTGAAATTCTTCCCTGCTCTATTTCCTTTGTAAACCAGCAATCATCAAGCAACCTCTGTTACTATTCAAGGCTGCACTGATAAAAATAGAGGATGTGATACCTTCCTATTGGGCCATATTCTTAGCCTGTCTTCTAATCTTCTTTGTCCCTCGGCAGTCTCATCTACATTTGTGCCACTGTACATGTGTTGTTTCTCCTTTAAAATATATTTCCTTTGAACAAGAATCTTTCTCTGGCCCAAATACATTTCAACATCAGTAGCATACCTTTGAGTTCATTCAGGCGTATATTTTAATTGTCAGACTTTGATAATAATTCATACAATTGCGATTTGACACTTGTTAGAGTAAAACCACTGTTTGGTTTAAAGTAATCCTTTTATTAAGACTGGTTTTTTTAATGACTGATTCAATATAGAAATAAATGGAACTGACCAAAATCAGAACAAGTACTGAATGTAGTCCATTATTATTTGGCAATAATAATAAATCTACACAACTTATGGGATGCCTTCAGAGGAGCTATAATGCATAAAACTGCACATTTTCTATTTCTTTTTTTTTTGACATCACTATACTAGTCAGGGTTGCAGGCTATAAACTAATTACCATGTACATAAAACAGTAAACATTTGGATAAACAAATACAAATAAAAATGATGGATAGTTCATTTTTTCACTTGATCTGCAATAAAAACAAGGTAAAGGTAACGCTAGTTGTTTCAGAGAAGCATCTAGATGTGACAGAGGTGTTACCTGCTTCCATATACTGACAGCCATCCATCTTTTGTCTGACAGTTATGCTGTTTGTCCCTGTTTCCAAATCTTGGATCAGAAACACTGCTGGTGCTGAGAAATATTCCTTTCACCATCACTAGCATAGAATGCCCTTGGCCTTTCCTGATAGGGAATTCACAACTGTCTGCAGCTTTCACAGCTAACCTGGAGTAGTCTGCTCTAGGGAAGCTGGTCACTGGAGAAGGTCTGAAAGTTACAATTTTTATCCTATGTTCCAGAGCTGCAGAATGTGTGTCAAATTTATGCTAGTTTCCAGTGAATTCTGAAATTAGTTAGTTTAAAGCCCTGTTAATTTGGTATTCAGGTTTGGAAATCCCTGGAGATTGTTTCAGTGATTGTTTAACTTTGAAGTGAACTGATAACTGAAACCTTGATTTTGAGTTTTTGACAAGGATCCTCCTGATGAAGGCTCTTGGATTTGCAATTTGGTTTATCTTGTGCTGTAAAAGCTATAGCTACAGGTTTGATTGTATGAGATACCTGTATCTCAGACTAATGGCTGGAAGTACATTCATCTTATCTTGCAAAAGGCCGTTTTTTTGAGGAAATTTTATAATATATTGAACGTTTTGTTTCAATTTTGTAAATATCTCCCAAACAGCATCAAGCTATATTCTGAAAAGACTATAAGAAAAAAAGTACTGTATTCTGGTATTTATTATTTTTGTGGGAAATCGTGCTTACAAAATATTCATGTTACCAAATATAAGCTCTAGTAACTCTCTCTTTTGGCAGAACTGTTAGATGTAACAGGTGTGTAGCACTGAGTCATCCTCAAGTGACCACTAACTTTGTAGCCAAATGTGCCTCCTATCCTGCAGCAGAGGTGGTCGAGGCCATACTGTCCTATACTGTTCCCTTGCTGACAGGCTGACAGGATAGTTTTCTGCTGAACCAGTAGAGAGAAGCCATGCCCAGCTATTGGAGAAAGAAGCAGGTCAGACCACAGTCATCTTCTGTAGCATTTACCAGCCCAGATTATCATAGCACTTTTAAGAAGAGAATAAAAGCGTGGTTGTTACCTATGCCCTTGTCACTTGGAATTATAAATAGTAATACTGCATTTTAATATTTTGTATGTTAACATTTTTCTGTTAAACACTGGGATTTCAAATATCTTAGTATTATTTTCCAGTGAAAATTCCTTTTGATGAGTTCCAAATCTATAAATGTTCAGTACTGCATTAACTTTAATGTACTTTGTGTTTTCCACAGAAATCTTATTCCATGCCAATAAGCATTGAGTTTCAGAGGAGATATGCAACTATTGTTCTAGATCTAGAACAACTCAACAAAGACTTAAATAAAGTTTTGCATAAAGTTCAACAGTATTGTTATGAGGTAAGATTTTGCTGGAATCTGTACGTACTTGTTGGTTTTGCTTAACCTCAGTAGAAAACAGAATTCCTTGGGAATAGGGTGTAGGTGGGAGTCACTTTGAAATGAAACTATTAGTAGCTGTGTTGGATTCCTTCTCTGTCTCTGCCTTTGTCTGAGCAACCAACACTATTGCTGATACCAGTGGCCTGTTTTTAAATAGACACACATGAAGAAAAAATACTGTGTATTATAAACCCGTGAACTTTCTTTGAAATAATTTCATTTCACACATCCACCAAATGCAAAGGACATTCTTAATTCTTTAATTTTTATTCTTAATTTCTCTCTGTTTTATCTATGCAGCTTGCTCCTGACCAGGGCCTCCAGCCTGCTGACCAACCCACGGATCTGAGGCGTAGGTGTGAAGAGGAAGCTCAGGAGGTCGTCAGGCAAGCAAATACCTCATCGACAGGACAACTTTGTGTTGAGAGTGAAAATTTAACTGATCTTATCTCTAGGCTTACAGCAGTATTACTGCAAATCAAGGTACAGTGTTTCCAAAAAATAGCATCTCCCATAAAATACATAGTATTAAAGCTCTGCCAGTTTCTTTGTGCTGAATTGTGAGAACGTTTTTCTTTTCTTCTCCTACAGTGTCTAGCAGAAGGAGGTGATCTGAATTCCTTTGAATTTAAATCACTAACAGATTCATTAAATGACATTAAGAATTCAATAGACTCCTCAAATATCAGGTATAACTTTTTGAATATTTAATTCTTAATTACACATTTTGTGCCAGCAGGCAGTTCTTACCGTATTTTAGAGATGAACATTTCATTATAATTCAGTTTAATCTGGTAACTTAACAGGAAGGGTACCATCTAAAAGGGGGCTTCTTACAGTTCATGTGAAACGAGCAGTTTTCTGTTTGAACCCATCAGTGAAGTAACCTGTTTAAAAAAATGTAAAAAAGTGCTAAATTGATGCAGCAACAACTAGGCTTTCTTGTTCTTTAGTCATTAATGACAACTAAAAAGTTATTTTACAACACTTTCAGATTTTGAAATCCCACTGGTAATACGAGTTCTTTAAACCACAGAATAGTACAATTTCAGTGTTCTTTTAGCATATTCAGCCTCTTGTCTGTAAATAGCAAAATCTGGCACATGACACCAGCTTCCATTAGCAAGATTTTAAGCCAGGAAACAGAAGAACAGCAATATTGTGCCAGATCAAAGGCCCATCTAGTCTTGATGGGCCATTTTTCAACAGTTGTCACAAGCAGGTGCCTGAGGAGGCCTTATAAAAATAGCAAGAATGTGGTGATACTTGTCTGGAGTACACTGCAGCCTCCAGCAATTTGTGACCAGCATTTTTTAAATAATTAAAATGCTGCTAAATTGCATCATTTAGAAAATATACCTAAATTCTGAGTATTTTCTTATACTCTTATTACTTGTATTGCTGCATTTAAACAGGAGGCTGCACACGAGTCTTTAAATTTTTAATTTTTTTCCCCAAAGATAGTAGGATGCCTTTTATTTCAGAACAATTATTGAGAAATGCTGTTTTATAGCATTTTTCATTAGTAAAAACAAAAATCCCAAGCAGTAGTGAAATTTCTCTACCATCAACACTGTAAATTACACACTGGAATAGAGTCAACTAAAGGTTGATGTACCCAGCAAAGAAGGTGATGTTTCCATTTCATTGTACTTATTTTGGACATTTTAGCATGTCTTCATAATATTTTAATTTCACTAACTCTGGTCATGTCAAAGCCTTATTTAAAGTACCCAAATCAGTAACTCTTGATTTCATGCAGCAGTTTGTGTAAATGCTGTTTTCACATATTTCTCTGTCAGGTTGCATTTGTTTGTACTGCTCTCCAATTCATCTGAATTTTTATACTGGCTGTGTTCACATCTTGATTATCACTGTAGAAATATTCAGGCACAACTCTTTAAATGTGGGGTTTAACACATTTATTTATTTCCTTCTTCTTTTCTTCCCGTAGTTGTTTTCAGAATAACGTTGAGATCCATGTTGCACATATTCAGAGTGGTCTGAGCCAGATGGGAAATTTACATGCTTTTGCAGCTAATAACACCAACAGAGACTGAAAACTTCCTCTCAAGTGTACAGCAAGTAGTTCTGGAAAACCTTCCTTTCTATAGGCTTCACCAAATATCCTAACTGCCAGAAGATAAGGGAAAAGAAAACCTCTCAGAAAGGACCCTTTTGAATCTATTACATCTGCTTCTTAAGAAAACCAGCATTACTGGCCAGCGTTACATTAGATTTCTCCATTTGTTATTCACATGCAGTAGTTTTGCTAACTGGTAATCTCTTAGTAATTGCATTTATTATAGTAAACTTGAAAACATACTTTCATATAATTTGAACTTAGCTTTTAAAAGTTCAGATTAATTCTGTGCACCTCTTGCTGTTGGGTCTCCTGGTATGTTAGAAGTGAGGAAGAGGAAATGGTTCAGTTTAGTGGCCACATGGCAGGTCTTTGTTGTGTAAAGCTACACCTCTGGTCTTGAGAACTGCCGGTTCAGCCCTCGGTAGCACCGTCCCTGATCTAAGAAAACAGCAGCAGGATAGGGGCAGCAAACATAACCTGTAAATATGAGGATGTTGGGCAGGTCTGTCGATCAGTCAGTGTCTTGTTGGAGCTCTTAATTTATCGTAACTTATAGAAGGAGTCTAATGAAGGAATGTAAAAATGTAACTTTCCAGAAAGAAATTGGTTATGGCTTTTTCCCTCCACACGGGGCAAAGAAGTGCTGTGGTTGGTATTTTATATAAATGACTGGTTAAACATATTGTTTTTCCAAATTTCTGTTTGTTTTGCACATCTTTTAAATTAGATTACTGGTTATTCAAAAATACCCAACATATATAAATATGAAGATTTTTATAATGAAATATAACCAGTGAGGTAAACTACAAAAATGAAAAGTGACAACCTGCCTAGGAATTGGAATTAACCTTTTGGAATGTTAATCTTGTAAAAAGTGTGTATTGGTTTGTTTAAATAGTCTTGTAAAGCTTCTGTGTAATGAATTGTTTCCAGGTTCGAATTTTCAGAGATAGCTGTAGAGATGTTTTTGATTCTTTTAGATGCCTCATTAAATAAGGTCTTTTATATGTTAATGTATAAAGAATATGTAAACAGGATTATTTTCAATTTAAAAATTTTGTATAGTTTAAAGATGCTTCTGTATTCTGTGTTGGTATTGTGCCACTGCAAAACTTTAGTGCAGAGTTTATATTTAGCTAAACTTGTTCTGTTAATTAAGAGAAATGCATAAATCTTTTATTCTCAATGAAATTTGTAACTGAATAAATTGAGCTACGAGAGTTGATATATTTCACAAAAATGCAAACTTTTTTGCAGATGGTCTCAGGTCATTTTTTTAAGAGAAGTTAATTGCTGAAAATGAAATGTTATGAGGACAAGGTGAGTAACCGTTTCAAAAGGTACTTAGAAACTTTACAAAAAATATTACAAAATAATGCTAAACAGTAATTTAGCTGAATTACCCATGGAAGCTTACCTCTCATAATGCAATAGAACATTATGGTGGTCCCTGCAATTGCTTTTGTAATTATATTGCCCATTTTTTTGTGATATTACCATCTGTTTGGTAAAGAAGACAGAAAGGTATCCTTTCCCACCACCCTTTTCATTTAAGCAAAGAAAGGTGCCAATGTCTAACATACTTAAGGTACATGGCTTTAGTCAGACAGGAACTAATCTGATCTACAACTAACTCAGGAAAAAGGAACCATCCCCTTGCACCTGTCCTTGTCTTCTGGTGCTCATAAAACCCACTATCCTGCTGTTCAGGGAGCCACACTGCTGAGAAACTGTTTCTGTTGGGTTTTTCTGCCTGTGTGTCACTGAACTCACTGCCAGGGGTGATGGGTGGTGGTGCTGGCACAAGGCAGCAGCAAGGACTGCCTTTTCCAGCAGCAGCCTGCTTCTCCCTGTGCACACCTCTGCAATCCTTACTGCTCTGTTGGGACTCAAGTTCAGCATAAGCACCGCAAGCAGGACCTCCCAGTACTAACTACCAGGAGGCAACTTGGCCTTGTTGATAACAAGCATCCAAAACTGAGGGAGAGAGAAGTTATAGACATTGGTAGATACTACTACCAAGAATGGTATTCAATGAACCTGCTTTTCATGTCCACCTTATTTTTTAGTGGACACAAAAAACATTGCAAAACCGGCATAGTCCAGACTTAAGTCTGATCCCATAGGTATGATGTTTTTTACATCATGGATTCTTAAATGTGCTCTGCAACGTGTTTTCTGTTGATGTGGGGTTTCTTTAATTATTGCAGGGTAATAGGAAGATACACCATTTGTATCTGTACTTTCACATGTCATTTGTCCCACACATGCTGGCAATGTGAATATACACTACCTCGTCTTTTCTTTCAGAGGCTGCATTTCTCCTTGGGTGCCAATATGTTCAGTTAGAGCTAATGTTGAATTTTGGTGGCAGTAACAAATATGACTCTTTTTGCTGAATGTTCCCTAAGCATAGCAGGAGTCTCAAGAACTCACTGCAACTACTGTAACTGAAGTTTGCAGGAGCAGAACAAGTTACTTGCATTTCTTATAATCAGTAAACTTGAATTTACCCTGAGCCTCCGAGAAACGATGGTCTCATTTTTTGTGAGTGCTTCTCTTCAGGGGTCTTCCTGGCCCCCAGCATAGCTCCTTTTACACCCAAGTCCACTTGGGACAGAATATTAATCAGCAATCCTGCTATGCCACTTCGGTTAAAAGCTTGCAGTACAGCCAGGGTTCAGCTGTCCTTGATCTTATAAGCACAGGTATGTTACGGGGTGGCACTGCAGGATTNTCAAGGGCAGCTGTTTTTTGGAGGGAGAATATTAATCAGCAATCGCTTAAAAGCTTGCAGTCCAGCCAGGGTTCAGCTGTCCTAGATCTTATAAGCACAGGTACGTTACGGGGTGGCACTGCAGGATTTTGTGCATTGGTAACCTTATTCTAGCAGGAGTGTGATTCCTGACATAGGGTATTTCTGCCACCAGTACATGAGCAATGTTTCCTGTGCTTCTGAACCTCATAGCATTCAGGTACTCTTCCATAACTGTAGTCTTACAACTCACTCTGGTAGGCTCTGAAGTACTAAGTTGTAGGCAGAAAGAGTTGATCTTATCCTCAGAATACTTATGCAGTAACATATCCTTCCTCAATAAATTGAATTACAGGAGAGGCTTTTGTTACTGCTAATTTTGGCATTCTCAGTGCAGAGTCATTCAGCCCACGACTCATCATTGAACAGCTTCTGTGGAGTCACAAGAATTTAAAGCTGAAGCACCTTTACAGTGTCGACAAAATAGTCCTTTTTTTTCCTGTAGTTTAACACTGACCTTGGCTCAAGTGGCAGACGGAAGGTTTTGTCTGAGCACTTGAGATTTGGAGTTTTATATTACTTAGTCCATAAATTTGCATTTTTGTTCAGGGATGGGGCTGTTTGTTTAGAGCAGATTTAAGAGACAGAGAAGGTTTAAGGCAGTTTCTCTAACCTGTCCTTCAGGCCCTTTAGGTCTCTCATTGGCATCTGAACTGCAGTTGTGGCTCTCCAGGACCGGGGAAGAGAACCTGTAGCTGGGATATCTGCCACTTTTCTACCCCAGGTCAGCCAAGGTAAGACACCCTACTAAAACACACACAAGCAGAGCAAAAATGTAAACCTTTATTTTTTTTTTTTTCAAATAAACCCCAACAGAGCATCCCACTCTTTTCTAAGACCAGTCACCACCCCAAAACACAGTGGATTTGGTTAGCATTTTGGCTAAAGAAGGTTAAATAGAAATACAAAACACGCTATCAGAAAGCTTTTAAGTACAGTGTAAAAAGATGTCCTCAGCTGATGGAGCCGACCCGTATCTTTCTTAAATAAATAGGTAGAATCAGTTACTACCGGATAAAGTGCAACAGTGGCAGAGCAGCAGGGGTGAGGTAGCGCCCTGTGTGGCTGCTGCCCGCCCGAGCAGCGCACCCCGGGAAGGGGTTTGGCGGGGAGGGCTGTAAGTTAACCCCTCAGAGGGCGCGGAAGGCGCCGAGCGCGTTCTCCTCCCACTCCGAGCCCGACTCCGAGTAGCCGCTCGTGTCCTCGGCGTCCGACACGGGCGAGTACTGCCCGCAGAAAGCGCGGGCCGGCGCGAAGGGGCCGGTGGAGCTCCCCGCGAACGGGGCGGGCTCGGCCCCGCCGGGCTGGCCGGGCGGGAATCCCTCGAAGCCGGGGCAGGGGGGGAAGGTGGCGGCCGGCGGCCACTCGTAGGGGGCTGAGCCGTCCTCCGCCCGGGCCGCCCCAGGGAGGGCGCGGCGGGGCCGCT
>VYXB01008609.1:42149-110146 GCA_013397135.1 Pachyramphus minor
GGGCCGGGGGTCGAGGGGTGCCAGCCTGGGGCGGTCCCTGCATCGCTCAGCCCAGAGGACTCGGCGGTGGCTGGGCACCGCAACCCTGGGCCTGCCCGGGGTGGGTGATGGCTGGCAGCCCTCTGCTCCCTGCACACAATATGAACAGCAGAAGGGAGAGCTTTGCATCTGGCCTTCGTGGGCAAAACAACTTGGTGTTGGGAGGTTGGCACCCCGCATAGGACTGTCCCCCACATGGGTTATTTCTGATAAAACATCTGGGCTGATAGGGTTATGGAGTTCGCTCTCTCCATCTACTCCTATGGAGGTAGGTGTCCTCCAGCAGCTGACTGCTTTGGCAAGTGATGGATCTTGCATGGTGTGAGACATAAAGCAAACAGAAGTTATCTCTTCCCGTGGCTGTGCCTGCTCTGCTCGCAGTGCTTTGCTGCCAGCTGTGCACCGGTGTATGGCCTCCTGCTGTGCCTGCTGCTGCAAAAACATCTCTTTCTTTTTAAGATGCAAGTTAAATGCACCTGGAGAGCCAGAGCCAGACGGGGCAGAGGCAGACACGGGTGTCATTGCCTTTGCCACCTACTTGCTAATGCCAGTGTACTCCTGCTCATCACACAGTTCTGCCATGACCGTTTCCCAGCCTGTGCACTCCGACCAACACCAAGGCACTTTAAAAACGGTTTGCCCTCATTTTACTCTACATGACTGTCTCCTAAAAAAAGTGACTTTGTATGGAAAATTGTGATTTGATTGTTAAAAGCCATTTTTTGGAAGTTTTATTCCTAAAGCTCTTGTACATTTGTGCTTTTGCACATGCAGCACTCCAGGTGCTTTCATTATAGAAGTTTCTAGGTTGTTCCCAAAATCATGGCTTGTAGTCTACAAACAGCAGTCAGAAACATGAGACTTGTTCAGTGTTCTCAATTAGCAGAGTAATGAGAGGGCACGGTGGTGAGAAAGGACACGATTAGTGGTGAGAAGGGACATGGTCAGTGGTGATCCAGAAAGCACAGACAGCATTATTTTACATTTTTACTAATGAAGGGTTAAATTACTCTGCAGATTCTGTGCAGACTTAGAAGGTGCCACAGGTGCCACCAAAAGGGAAATTACTTCATAATACATTTACAAGATGAATATTTTATCTTAGAATCATAGAATCAGACAGGTTGGAAAGGACCTCTGAGATCATCAAGTCCAACGTTTGATCCACTACCATCACAGTTGCTAGACCATGGCACCAAGCGCCACATCCAGCCTCATCTTAAAAACCTCCAGGGACGGTGAATCCACCACCTCCCTGGGCAGCCCATTCCAATGGCTGATTACCCTCACTGTAAAGAATTTCTTTCTAATATCTAACCTAAACCTCCCCTGGCAGAGCTTGAGACCATGCCCTCTTGTCTTACTGTTGGTTGCCTGGGAGAAGAGACCAACCCCCACCTGGCTACAACTACCTCTCAGGTAGTTGTAGAGAGCGATGAGGTCTTAGTTTACATCTAATTATATTTGCTGAAAAATATTGCAGAAGGTTCTTTTCTGAGTAATGAAGAATAGAAATGTGACATCCTTTAGGTTTCTGAAGGATTTGATCCTGCTTTGAATTATACCCTTATAGGAACATTGACTTTAGTTTCAAGGATTTGGTTAAGGTTGATTAAGTTTGCCAGAGAAAGAAAACAGGCTTGTGAGGAAATGTGTTTTTTCACACACATACATGTTGGTTTGTTTGTTTGTTTGTTTTTTTCAGCAACAGCCCAGGCTTAAGGAGCTGCTGGCACCACAGGCACCCCACTGTTCATCCCCATCCTGATCCCTTCCCTTTAGCTGAGCATGTGTCTAACCTGTGTGTCAGTCTGCACAGTGTGATCAAGGAATTAATCCAAGTTAAATTAACTGTACAGTAACAGCAGTTGGAGGGGGTTTTTTAATCCAGATCTGGGATTCCCACCTGTGGGTTACCAGCAGCCCCTGGGACAGCTGTGCGAGTGAGAGCACACTGCCAGATGGAGCAAGAGGGAAATGAGGGGATCCCATCTGGGGTGCTTCTAGGACTGCCACTGCCTGGATCTAGTGCTGAGCTAGAAGAGAACAAAACTGAGACAGGCTATCCAGAAGTGTGGTGGTTTTCAGTGTCAGACTTCCCATTTAAGACGACTGTCAATGTATATTGAATACCTACTGAGGAAAGAGTGAGTACTGGGAGCTAATAGACCTGTTCCCAACTCATAAATCTGGAAATGGGCTGACTCTTTGATCTCTGACTGCTGTGACATCCTCGAGGCCAAAAGCCTTCTCAGTTCCCTTGCTGTTTATGGTTTCAGAGTTGTTCCAATGGCTGTCTTGCAACAGCAGCTGACATGCTTCCTCTGACAAGGAAATAAATGGTGAGGTTTCCCAGGCCTGAGAGCTTTCATGAGGAGATACAGATGTAACACTTATAGACTATTAAAAAAGTCTACTTTGTTACAGCAGAAGAAAGGTAACTTTTAGACAGTAAATTTTGTTGCAATGTATGTTGTACATGAGTGCAGGGTAACCGCTGGCTCTGCAGTGTGGAATAGGAAGCCTGTGGGACTGAATTGTGGGCAAAGCAGTCAGTGCCTTTCGTGTAGCCCAGGTTTACACACACAGGCTCCAGGGTATGGGGTTCATGCTCAGGCTCTGCGTTACCTGTCCGCAGACAATTGCATTTTCTAGCAGATGTACCTGTGAGGGCTGAGGCTGCTGTGAGCAGGTCAGGCTGCACTGCTTGGCTGCACACCTTTGGTGCTGACCTCTGTTTACTTCTAGCCTGCTTCAGTTTCCCTTTCTGGGCTAATACCAGCATGTTGATATATCTTGGTGGTGAGTCTTTATTTGCTAACCAGCGGTATGTGCTGGATGCAAAGCAGAGCAATTATGGGGCCACAGCCCAGGAATTGTATTTTCTCTTTCTTGTTGCTCAGAGCATCACACACTAATTTCCTCCATGGGATCATGGTGGCCACCTTTCTGTATTGGTTTGGTTTAAAAGGGATCTCAGATTGAAGAAAGGAAAGGGGAAAGTGCTCTGATTGTAAAGGAGTGTGCTGTTAGGTGGAGATCACAGTAGGACGATTTTGCCTCCTCCTAGAAAAGCAGGATGGCAGAAAGACATCTCCGTGCTTCTTTCTGCCAGTTCTCTCCCTCCCAACATTGGTACACTTCATGGCTCCCACAGTGTCATCCCACTGATGTCCTAAAAGCCATGCCTGTGGGGTAGTGCAGCGTGCCTCCTTCAGTAAGGAAAAAGCGCTGTGTCTGGATTCATTGGAGTTTCCTTTCCCTGACAAGGAGTTTTGCATCCTGCTGTGCCCCTGGTAGTCTGACAAGGAAGTTTCCAACGTCTTATAGGTGCCAATATCTGCATGGAGTCATACCTAGGCAAGGGCTGGTAGCATTTAGGAAGACAGAGTTTCCTTGCTTCCTGTTATGCATACTTGCTTTTATTTGTGTTTTGTCTAGATACAAAGGGGGATTTTACTTCTTCCCTCCAGATGCAGAAGGTATAAGTCCAGAAGTGGTTTGCTTTTTGAAATTAGGACGTCCAAAACTGAGAGAGCTATCTCTGAGGGAAGAGCAAACTGCCTTGTGTTGGTAAGATTCTGCATTACATGACTTGAGGAACTGGAGCTTGGGAAGCATCCCAGAATGTATGGCAAGAGTAGTGTGACATCCCGTTGTGACTTTGCTGACAAAACACACACGCCCCTTTAGATAATTAACACACATGAGCAGTTCTGCTGCTCAGTCCTGGAGGAGATGGGACATGATGAGTTTTACCATGCAGTGGTATGTAACTGCAAGTGCAGCCTTTGATGTGTTCAAACTCCTCTGGCCTCTCACACTACCTTGGTCCTTCCAGGACTCTTCAGGGACACAGCTCTTGCATGGAATTTTGTCATCCCAGCAAAGCTTATTGGTTTGGGTTTTTTTTTTTTCTTTTTCATGGCTGTCTTTAACACGAATCCTCTGGTCTCTAAACCTGAGATTGAAGTTTTCAATAGTGCAAATTTAGTAGTATCTTGTCAACCTGACTAAACTTCCAAAGACTTGGTATCTTGTATATCTCAGTTTATTCATCTACAGTGGAACAGGCCAATAGGCTCAAATCTTATCACAGAATCACAGAACAGTTTGGGTTGGAAGGGACCTTAAAGATCATCTAGTTCCAACCCCCCTGCAATGGGCAGAGACACCTTCCACTAGACCAAGTTCCTCAGAGCTCCATCGAGCCTGGCCTTGAACACTTCCAGGAATGGGACATCCACTGCTTCTCTGAGCAACCTCTGCCAGTGCCTCACCACCTTTACAGTAAAGAATTTTTTCCTAATATCCAGTCTAAATCTGTCCTCTTTCCACTTTCCATCCCCCTTGTCCTGTGACTACATGCCCTTGTAAAAAGTTCCTCTCCCTATATTAGGAGACTGTATTATATTAGGAGACTGACCAAAAAAACCAGGAACAGTGGTCACACAAACCTGACTTCATTAACTTAGAGAAAGTTTAAGAAAGAACAGAACCACACTTTTGCTGTTTTAAGTTTAAGCTATACTGAAGAAGCAATCCCTGGATAATTATCTCACAAATAAAATTAATTGTAGACCAGAGACATTTGTATGGTTGCACACATAACTGCATTTGCCTCAGAGCTTCTGCTGGCATGATATAATTTCCAGGTTCTGTAGCAGGGTCCTGATAGTAGGTCTTGTTAATGCATGTTAGACTCAGGTTTTGAGGTTTTTTCATTATGCCTAAGAGGAAATCTTTGGATGAATACTTAATTTCCCTTTGATTGCTTCTAGTCATTGTGACAAAGTTCTTTACAGCCTCCAAATGCTTTTAGAGGTTTATCAGGTCTTCCCAATGTACAGACACCAATACTGAGTCTTTTAGGTAGAGTTCTGAGATCTCACAGTGATGTCATGTTTTAATTTACAGTTGTCATTTTTCTATCCTTCGTGGCTATAACAAGAAACAGCTTGAGCAGGTGGGCTGTTTATAGTCCTTGCTCTGGCATAGTTTGCAGATGGCTTGAGATGTTTTCTTGAGAGACCTGAGCTGCCTGTCCATCATGGATGTTCAGCTGTGCCCCTGAGAGCCCTTCCTTGCCAGAGCCCTCTACAGAGAAGAGCAGTTTTGCCTTTCTGGTCAGCCCAGGAAGTGTATTCACCTCTACCTGGGAGACAATGAGGTGGACACCGCCAGCATCTTACTTCAAGGCCAGAAGTGTGACTTGGCCACACTTCAGGTTTCCCCAGACTGTCCAGTTGGCAGTGGGTGCTTGGATGCTGGGGCTGGGGAGTGAGAAGGAGAGCAGTGCTGTCCCTATTTTCTGTCTGGCAGTGTGACCTGTGGAGGTGCAGCCAGGGTGTCCTGAATGTGACCTGTGACCAAAAGGCTGGACTGAACTCCGTTCAGGGCTTTCATACCAATGGGTGATGGAGCCCCTTGCGTTGGAGAACCAGAAAGATGTCAGAGCCTGGTGACATCAGTCCCCAGCACAGGACGCTGCTCATGCAGCCCAGCCCAGTGCAGGGCCACCAGTTATTTCAGATCCCAGAGTAAAGGGCCAGGCTTGCCCAGCAGCTCTGTGCACAGATCTTCCATGGGGTTAAAATAAATGCAGTATGACAAGTGGTTGTGCCCTCTCTGAAAGATGACTGTGCTTGGCTCAAACCTGATTCCTTCTATATATGCATGATCTGTTTTCTGTTCAAAATTAAACTGCTGTCTCTCGTTGGTTTTGGCAACAAGAAGCTAATAGTATCTTGTGACTTTAGCCCTGGGCTTAGGAGGGGGATGTGACCTGGTGGGTTAAGCCATTTCCTGAGAGGTGTGAGACAAGACTTCAAGACCTGGTGGTGCTGTTCGTGTATTCTGCTCCAAGGAGTTGATAAGAGCTTCAGACACACAGAGAGCCTTGAAGAAATTGGCTGTGGGGGAGGCGTAAGAACCTGGCAAATGCATATGAAAAGATCAAGGGGCGGCTGCATTTGCTAAATCCCAACAGGAACAGACTTGGGGCAAGATGCCCAGGTTCAGAGAGGACCCAGATACAGCAACAGGGCAAGAGCAGAGTATGTCTGATGGCTGGCACCTGGCTCCCTACCTTAGGAGGGAGAGGAAGATCAAGGATTTGGGAGTGGAAGGGAGATAAGAGCAAATGGCAGGGGTGGGATGAGGGAAAGAGCAATAGGGAAGTAGCTACATGGAGATAGGAGAGGCTGGCTGAAAGAGCAGCATATTTAGTGTTGAATTTAGACACACTTAAACATACCTTTGGGTTTTGAGAAACCCTGAGAATGGCAGGATGTGTACACCTCACTCTCACTGGTGCTTCTGCAGTGAGTGGGCAATCCCACAGTTTGCTGCAGCAGCAAGCCCTAGGATTAAACAAATCCTTGTTGCTGCTTCTCTCTGTGCCCTCTCTTGATTTTGTAGTGTGTGGTACTGTGAGGGAACCTAAAGCCTCTATGTAGTAGAGTTTATCATATTGCTATTGAATGCTCTGAACAAGGTCATACCCCACTCTTACAGATATTTTCCTTAATGAAGAATTTTATGAGAATTGTTGATGCAGGTGGTTGTACATGGAAAATAACTGGGTTATCTGAACTCTCAGTAATCTTTCATTAATTTACTGTGCAAGCAAAGGAAAAGACTCTATCTACTCAGATGAATGAAAGAAGAAAGAAGATAAGAACAGAAAAGCTAAGGAAAAAGACAGGACTCTCTTTACCACCTTTTTGTACAGCACCTACTTAGGAGAGACAGCCTTCCAGGGTGCATCCAGAATACTCACTCACACCAGGGCAGGCAGGGGTAGGCAGGGTGATCGATAGCAGAGAGGCCACATCCTCTTCTAACACCAAAAAAAGCTCCAAACAGTCCCCCATCTTCCCTTTTCAGGCTCCCTGGCCTCAGCAAACAGTGTTAAGATATTGTTTTGAACCTTTTCTTGGCAGACTCCTAAACTCTTATCATCATCCCCTCATGGGGTGAACTCTTCCTTCTACTCCAGCTTAGCAAATGACAGTCACAAGATTCTCTGTTTCTGCCTTGCAGCGTTTGGTATCTCAGTGCCTGAGCTGCTGAAATTAAAGGATTTTTATGAGAATTTTACCTTTTTTTAAATTTGTTAAAGCTTGTGTCCCATGGTTATTGAGAAAAAGATCCAAGTGTGAAGCAAATTTTGCTCCAATGTTTCAAAACGAGAAAGCAAAACATCTGGACTTTCCCAGTAAGGTCAGATGCCCATTACAATGTGAACACGTATTCGCTGTCTTTCTCTGCCCTTGCCTGCCCTGGTGCTGTTAAACCCCACAAGTCTTCCCTCTCTGAGTGACACTGACTGGAGATTTCTTCAGCTGGTTTCTCTGTGCTTCCCTGCTGCTTCTCAGGCATGTGCCAAGGTCAGTGCTCTGGCTTCAGACCCATCACCCATTCTAAATGTTTCCCATCCTCTTTTGTGATTAGTTTTGGAGAGGAGAGATCCTTAGCCTCTTGTATATCATGGCATTTACAAAAAAAAAAACATTTTGGTTTGCTGTTGCATTTTTTCTGGGCTCTTTCATTTCAAAGAATTTCAAGCCTCTGTACAGTTTGCTAGATGTTCAGGTTTAGCATGTAGATGGAAGGTGGGAAGTTCCACCTGAACTGGGGCTTTCTAGTTGATCATTAAATCAGCAGTTTTGGGTGATCATAGCTGGGGAAGTGCAGTGGTTACTATGCCATCTGATGAAGTAATTCTCTTCTGTGCATGAATTGACTCACATTTCTTTGCTATTTAAAATCACACTGAAGAAAAGAAAAGGAAAATGCCATGCAGCAAACTTGGTAGACATTATTTCAGGGGGTTATCCTGACTTTTGTAAGCCCACAGCACGATTTTCTGGTGTCTGACTCACACAGAACCACCATATATTTGCATAGAAAAGTATCTCCATCTTCCTCCCCCACTATCCATCCTCCTGCCTCAACCATCGCAGATAAGCTGTCTGATAGCATCCTGCATGTTGCCTCACTCCTCTCTGCAAACATGCTCTCTGAGACGTCCCTGCCCTCCACCCAGCACCCCCCTGGCTGCCCTGCTCAGGCAGCTCCTGCCCCAGACATTCTAAATGCCTTGTTCTCTCATTCCCATTTTACATGACAGCTGTTTTTCTTCCCCTATTATACAAGCTCAGCTCCTCTGCTTTCATTTCTGGTAGGGTTATTTTTCTATTTGACTTTGACCCTGTTTGCCAAGGGCGCCTTGTCACCTCCATATTCTAATCCTCTCCTTTGTTGTCTAAGGGTCTTCCTCTCTTTCCTTTTATTGGTACTTTTATCTCTTTCTACACTATCTTTAAGTCCCCTTGATTCTTACCCCTCTCTTTTGCATGTGACCAAGCTTGTCTTACACGTGTTACTTGGGGGATTTAAGACTTCTCTCCTTGACAGCTTTTCTTCCCTGCCCCTGGAAGGTTCTCTGTGCTGCTGGACATGTGCCAAAGAGCAAATAAGACAACTGCAATCCAAGATGGAGAGTGACTCCAGTGGCAGGGATCACAGCAGCTCTCTACTGACATCTTAGCCATCCCCCATATCTTAATGAGACCAGGTTTTTCCTCTTTTGCAGCCATATTTTTGCATGTGGGAGGCTGTCCTAAAGTATTCGAGGTAAGAGAAGGCATAAAGGAGAGATGAGAGTTTGTTGCAAGGCTGAATGATTAAAAAAGAGTGCAGCAGCATCACAGTGTAGGTTTCTATTTACCGTTCCACTGATGCTGTGTCACCACCCTTGGGCTCACTGACACTGCCTGAGGTATGGCTGGAAATTGCAAAAGTGGGCATGACATCACATCAATCTCAGCATGACCTTGGTGTTTCACAGTTTGTGCCATCATAGCAGCATTCATGGTTTTCTAGCATTTCAAAAAAGCTGTATTTCTCTCAGATCTTGCTAGGGTAAGGACAGAAGTGAGAAGGTAAGGAATTTGCTTTGATTATGATCTCTTGGTCGAACTGTCCTTCCTCCATGTTTTGTATTTCTTATCAGGCAAGGCAGCAGGACTCCTGGAAGGTACAGAGCAGTCCAGGAGGAACAGGACACCTGCTACTACTGAAAATCCTGACAGACCAAAGACTGATCCTCCCTGCCCACAGAGCTTGACTTTACGTCTCTTCAGCCATCTTTCCTCTGGCTGTGCTTGAGGGACCAGGATAATTTCTAACTGAGATACAGGAAGCCACACAGTTGCCCAAGCAAGCAAACCCCTGTGTGTTGCACTCTCCTTATCTGACCAACCTGACCTCTTTCATCTCAAACAGGTCTTTGCATTTCAGCTTTGCACAGCAGCAAGTTGCATTTACAGTGAAAAAACAAGCCTGGGCTGTCCAAACATACACATCAAATGTCACTGTAACTTGCCTGTGGCTCCACTGGTGAAGGGAACGTGTGTGGCATGCTGGCAGAGACACACTGGGTTGTTCCTAGAAGATCCCTGTTCCACAGCTGGATTGGTGCCTGCTTCCTGCTCTTCAAGCCTTTATCTAATCTTGCAGCAGTGCAGCTCCACCAGATTCCTTTGGCTAACTGAAGCTTCAAGGCTGGTTTCAAGTGGGAATTTTACTTAGGACTATATGAAATGTGTATGCAAAAAGAGTTGCAGAAGACCAGGTCATTTGTTCCAGGTCTGACTGAACTCTTTCTCTCTCCACACTTCCCAGGGTCAGTTCTCAAACTCTGGCTGGTGTTTTCAGCAGCTGCAGAAACCATGGACCACATCACACAATAGGAGAGCCTTATTCACTTTTTCTTCATGACAAAAGGAGAGGCACTCCTGTGAAATCCTCTCTGTGGGTCTGCGTTGCTGGTTTTCTCCACGTAGGGATGTAGAAATCATGAATTGTGAAAAAAAGGAGTAACGAGGTGCTCTTTGGAGCACTTGCAGAATAGCCATAGTTTAGATAATGTCTTTTTAAAAAATTCTTCTGGGTGGAGTTCTGGCCATTTGGGAATTGACCATTCAATTGACCATTGAATGTGGAATAGGAAGGAGAGCACAGTATAAAGAGGACAGCAACAACCTTGGGGTGAGGCTGGGAGACTTCTGTGGTTGCTGGTGTCATCTGCTTAAGCAGAAATTAATTTTACATTTTGGAAGGGGGAAGGCAGTGCTGACCATTCCTGGCTGCTGCACTGGGTACGTGCCGATTCACTTCGCTATGAGGATGATGCATTTTGCAGCACAGAGGAGGCTTGTGTCCATGTAGTTGTAAGGAGAAATTGTGCCATCACACCCTTGAGACGGTAAACAAGTGTCAGACTGTGAAAGGGGCTGTACCAGTAACTCTTACCTGTTATATTTTTGGAAGGCCATCTCACCAATGTCCAGGGAAGGCTCTCAGATGGGTGATGCACTGTCTCGCATTTTGCAGCCTTTCCTGGTGAAGGTAGGCTAGATATCCCTGGCTTGGCCTTTTAAAAGGACTTCTTTCTAGAATGGTGGGTCCCTGCAACAGAGCAGGTCAGGCAAAGAGTAGGCCACTGACATTTCCCCATGGGATCTTCTTCTCAGAAGAAACCATAGCTAAAAATCAAACAATTCTCAGTCACAGACTCAGAGAGGAGTTGCAGTGCTTGTAAAACTGTGAAAGGTGCCCCAGGAAACCCAGGACATTCACATGGAGTACATCCAGCAATACAGTAGTATAGATACTCCGACAAGTACAGAGGGGTTTAGACATTTTGGGCACTAGACCTCATTCAATCAGCACAGGTGAAACCTCCGCACTAAACTTTTAATCAGCGCTGTCTCAGCCTCCCCTGTTCTATTGTACCCTAGTTTGCATGTCCTGTACCCCATGGGCAGTCACCCTGGAAAGAAATTGAACCAGAAGTGTCCCTTGAATATTCTATGGGAAGAAAACCAGTTGCATACAGCAATCACAGTGGCTGCTCTTATTCTTGTATCATGACCTCTGGTTTTGGATGACAGCTGTGATGATGGAAAGAGAAAAGGGAGACTGCAAGGAGTCCGGGCAACACTTTGGATACTTTGGGGAAAAATACTTGATTAGTATGTGTGACCTCAGTGTGACTTCCACTCTAGGAGCTGGCAGCATTGCTAGCTGACCAGAAATGCCAGGCAGGCACAGGAAAGAAACACACCATGTATTTCACCCCATATCTCTCTAGTAGGCAGGAGAAGTGTGTGGCTTTTTATATGCTGTAGTAACCCAGTTGAGTTCATGGAGCATTGCAATGTGAAGGGCCACCTTTGTCCACTTTCCTTAGTCCCTAATCCCCATGTGTTACCTACAGGGATTGCAGAGTACAGGCCAGGTTTGAGTTGCTCTGAATCATTGTGATGAGTCCCCATCTGCAGGTTTATGGGGCTTGTTCCCAGCTATTCTCCCTCAGGCTATGGCAGAAGGTCCTCGGCAGCAGTTTTCCAACCTGCAAGGATTTAAAGCAATGCAGAGATTTCATCCAGGAAGTCTGTGCTGCAGCAGGTGCCATCCTCAGGGACCATTATTGTCAATACCCTTGAGTTCTGGATAAGTTTTCCCCAAACTTAGCTTTGTTATTTTCTTAATCTTAATCTTGGGTGTGTGATGCTCTTCACCAATAATTTTTACTGTGCAGCAGCTCTTACCCAGGTTCCAGCAGCATCACGATGGCACCAGTGATAACAGTGTAAAAGCAGTTGGCCTCTTTCAGTCTGGACAGTCCTCTGTGAGGCAGAGAGCTTCCTACAGCGAGGTCACTCCAGCTGTCAGTCACTGCTTGCCTGGGCCAGATCTGATTGCTGATCCCGTGATGAGAGGTTTCACCCTGTCTTCTCCAGAGGCAGCTGCTCTTCCTGAAGAAATATTTCAAGACCATTTCTAATGGATGTAGGAAAAAGAAGCAAACATGTCCCCAGGCTTTTACTTCCATGCTGGCATTGCATTGCTTCCTGTGACCCTCTCTTCTCCCTGCAGTACATGGCTTTAAGGTTGCACAGGCTGGGTGGAATACATTTTAGAGCGAGACTCAATTTAGCCATGATGTCAACTGCAGCCAACTATAAAAAGCTCAGTAATGCTCTTTGAAAGTGTAACAGCTGCTGCTCTACACAGTCCCTGGTGTATTACAAGTCCGCCCTACTTCATGTGCACACAACCAAAATAAAATACGATAGCAATCATTATATAGTTCAAGGAATTTGGAACAAAATCTCTCCAGAAACCAGGAGGAATTCAAGGTTAGACAAACTGGGTAATTTTACACAGTTTGTTAACAGAAAGATGATTTTATCTGGCTTTGCAACATAGCCTGACTTCTACCTCACACTTGACTATGTGCTCTCAGTGATCCCTACAGTGACAACAAAGCAGCAAACCTGATAAACTGACCTCTTGCATGGGGTAAGTCCAGCAATATATTATCCAACACGTGAAACCTATTTTTTTTTGTTAACTGAATGGGGCCACATTTATTTCAAAGAACACCAACCAGGCCAAAATTTCCCATAAAAGCAGGACTATTTAAGATATTGTGATTTGTTAACCTGGAGTGAATAGAGAGAAGTGAATGACTGTGGAATTGTGCTAGCACTGGAGAGGGGTCTCAGCTTTCAGGGCTGTTAAGCACAGCACTGAAATGGTGGATGCTGTAGTAAAGCCAATTCTTTTCCAAAATCTGAGCAATAAGCATTTAGGAGTAATCCCTGCATTTCACTCTGCAGAATTCCTTCTGTTGAGGGCCTTGATACATTTTCCAGGGATGTGTCTCTGTTTTACTGGAACATGGGAAGGTTGAGTGGCCTGCTCACAGTTATGCGAAAGCCAGCGAGTGGCAGAGCAAGAAAGGGAGCCTGGCTGGTTTGGTTCTGCTTTCTCCCTTCCCTATAGTCACTAGCCTGCTGGATGGTGAGCTGACATTAGCAGTGGTCCATCCAATTCCATTTTCTGCAACCACATGAGACAGCTCAAATGATAGGAGTTCAGGAAGCAACAGCTACATAATACAAGACAGGGAAAGTTTCAGGAAAAATTCCACGAGCGCCCAGTTTGCTGTAGTGGTTGCTGGAAATCCTGCTGGGCTGAACCCTGGCTGGATGGGGTGTAGCACGGGGACCGGACAGGCTGAGGGAAGACAACACCCTCCAGCCTCACAGATCAGCCCGAGCTCCAGCTCCTTTCTGCATCCTTGACAGGACTAAAACAGTGTGAAGTGGCTGCAGTGTTGTAGGTAGGTTGATTTTGTGTGGTTTGTAGTGCAGATCGGGCCTTTGTAGTGTGGGTGAGGAACAGCCCGTTCCAAGGGATGTGTAAACTTCTCTGACACGGGTTTGAAGCAGTCGTGAGATCACCAGTCTGAGAGGAAATGATTGGCTGCCAAACAGGGCTGTTACCAAAGGTGACAGGACAGCCAGGCAACATGAGGAACAATTTGGCATCAGACAAAGCTGTTGGGATGAAAACATGCACACTGCACAATGGGCTTGGATGTGTTTCTGAGCACTGGTTGCACCCAGCTCCAAAGCAGGAATATTTTATCCATAAGGAAATCAGGGGCACCCAGAAATGAAAGGAAGCAGCCTCCAGTGAGATGGAAAGCTTGGGAGGGAGCCAGAGACCAGCCCCGGTCCCCATCCTTCCCTGGCAGCTCTCTGGGAGAGCCTCAGACTCCCATACTTTGCCAGGGCTCTCAGCTGTTTGCTGTGCTGTGGGGACAAAGAGCATGAGCAGGATGAGGAGCTGACTGGGGAGACGGTTTCTTCTACGTACAGATACACGTGCAAATACACACTGTATGGTTTAAATAAAGCAACACTGAAGAAGGGTGACTTGTGTCAACACACAGAGACTAATTTACATGCTACAGTGTGTAGCAATATGCATCAGGTGAGAGCTGGCACAATTCTTGTGTCCAGCCATGTACACATAATGGTATCACAGGGGGAGCCGAGTCGCTGTGGAATTAAAGATCGTGGGGTTTTAATGGCACCTAGGAAACAGGATACTGGAAATCCTTGAACATTCAATAACTTCCCAGCCAGAGGCTTTACTGGTCCTCTAACAGTCTGCAGATTATTTGGGATTTTACTATATCCCTTGATAACTAAGAGCTCAGTTCTTTAGCTTTTGAGCAGCCTCTGTTCTAAGTAGGGACGGATGAGACTTTTTGCAAAGCTTTTGTCTACCTTTGTTTGAGGCTTTGTGACAACTGAGTGGCTTCCACTCTTCTAGAAGTGAGACTGGTAAATCATTGGCCATGATCCCTTTTGTTCAAAGAAGAGAAGAAAATAGCACTGCAATCCTAGAAGGGTTACAAGATGAAGGTGTCTGTCTCATACAATAGCCATGGAAACCTCAGGCTCCTGGTGCTCTGATTTCCTGGCTATGATTTTCCACAGTGACCAAGTAATTTATTTAATCTTTTCACTACCTCTTTGCAGAGTCTCTGCTCTTTGAGGTATCAGAAGGAATCATCAAATCAACTCTTTCAACACATTAGAAGGGAAGATCTTGTAATGCACCACTGGAAAAAAAACCCAAAACTTTCTTTCAAAACAGATGTTTTCCCTCTAATATATTTTACCAGTTGAGGAAAAAAATCTTTTTCAAAAAATAAAATTAACCAAAAATTTGGATCTTTTTGCAATGAATGTGGTGCTAAAGCAAACATCTTCCTTCTTTCATATGTGGTTAGAGAAATTTCCTTCTTCAAATCTTCAGGACTTTCCAGCCTTCCTGAAGGAATTTTCTCCTGACTCATAGATGACAGTTAAAAAGATCAAAATTATTAGATATTTGGTGTATTAAACTACTTGCCTCTAAGTAAGTGTTATTTTCATCAAACCCTTTCTTATTTTTGTGGGATTTGGGAGTCCTATTCAGAACCAGCCCCTTCCTAACATGACCACTAAAGCTGGGGGACTGGATCAGTCTCCTAAAGTGATCAACAGTGAGATAATTACATTTTGCAGTAAAATGTAGTGAGAGGGTCAGAACGAACAGCCACTGACCTGCAAGTGACATTTCACACCACAGTGATAAGGTTCAACTGGCAAAGATTGCTACTGCCCTCTTTTTGAATAGAGAGGATTAGCAAGAACTGTCTGTCATGGATAACAGGTTATGGGCACACTACTGGTGATGTTTGGGACTCCATCTGGCAAGGAATTTCCTTCCACAGGTTTTGATCTCAAAAGAAATGCTGGTTGGTGTCGTGAATATCAGAGCCTGTTCCCTAGCTGTAAAATACTGTTGTTTGCTACTCATGGATCACAATGATGGACACTCTATGGAGGCCTGTAATATAAGCCACACACAAAAGGAGACATTATATTCATGTAGTTTTGACCCTAAGGGCTTGTCTATACTTGAGATATGATTTCTTGCTGTATCTCAAAGAGGTTAAAAACACACTCTTCCTGCCTATGTGTGTACAGCTACACCTAAATGAGGGCTTTTATTACCAAAAGAGCCAGCTCTTAACTCACATAATTGCATTGCTAATGCTCCTTTAGTGGAGCCCAGCTTATACAGATTCTGCAGGCAGAAGGATGCCAGAGAACTGCTCCTTTCATCATGATAGTGTTTTATCTCAGGAGGCTGTGCTGACACTTTGAATGTTGTTAACCTCTGCTGTTTTAGGTGTGTACAAGTGCATCACCACTGAAACAGGCATTCAGATACTTCTCTCCTGGGTATAGTGTTCAGGAATATGGCTGGTGAGATGTAATCACCTTGGTTAAACTTTCCCTTTGAGAACTCTTGCCCTGTTTTTCCCACACATGCCAGCCATCCCAGACCCCATTTAAGAGGAGATACATGATGAGGTCCCCAATGGATGACTGCATGACTGCTTTAAATTATATATTAATGTGTTGTTCCCCTCCTCCTTCAAAGATTTCATTATCTTGCAGCAAAGCACATGAAAGGAAGAGGATTCATGTTTCCGGGTATTTAAGAAGAAAACATATGACCTCTTCAGCATCAATTCCTCTCAGTCATCAGCAAGATAGAGACCAGAAGGTGTGGAAATAAACTACAGACAATTTAAGCCAAAGGGGCTGGTGAGATTAAGGATGTACTAAATGTGCCAGTCTTGAACTCTGGGTTGGTGAAAAGTGAGGGTTTGGCAGCTTAAGGAGATCTTGCCTTCTGCCTTTACCATCTCCCTCATTCTCACTCCTGTCCTTGCAGCCCTTCACCCTGACAATTGTACTGACTCAGTTTACAGGGCTGGGCAGTGAACTAGACCGGGAATAAAGCCAGAAGAAAGAGAGTGAGAGAAGTATAAAAGGAAGGAGGCTGCATTTCACTACAAGACAGTATTGCCACTGAAACCCCCTCATACCAAAAGACAGCCTTCTGCAGTGATGAAGAGAGGAGCCACAGTTTTGCCAAGAGGAGCATCTATAAGTCAAGAGGAGGCAGATTTACTAGTGCAGTCCCTACACAGACTCAGCTTTGTGACCCTGCCTTACAACAAAAGATCTTGCGCTACTTCTATAAAAAAGGATGTTTCTGCTTATCTCCTGTGAGGACAGCCTACTCACAGACAGAGAGAAAGGGAAGTCCCCTCTCAGTAATTTGTTCTGCACTATCCATTAGGAAACTGGATTGAGGAGGTTTTAGCTTAAATTTTCTGGTTTTGTTCACCAACCTCGCTCTGGTAATTTGCTCTGATTTTATTAACCTTGATGAGAAATAAAAAGAAATGAAAGAAGAAAAAGATGTCAAAAGACTATTGCCACTCTGGAGGGACCTGTGTGATTCTCAGCAGTTCTGCTACACAGTACATTTCAGTCTGTGATTGTTGCCACTGTGAGTAACTTCCAAAGTCCACAAAAGAATGGAAGTCAATAGATTTAGTCCTGCTGTGCAGGACCTGCCTTTCCACTAGCAGTCCACAAATCAGAAGAGGTTGAAATTGCCTGCTGGAGTGCAATTCTACTCACACAGAACAAGGGAGATAAAAATACACTTCCTGTACTGAAAAGATGTTCATTAGAGCAGAAGGGCACAGGTAGGGAAGCAAACTATCTAGTGATCTGCCTATTTCAGGAACAGCAGGATGGCTGGATCGGTGTGGCTGCTCTTTGGGTTGCAGATTGATATTGCAGCTGAGGTATCTACAAGCTGGTTTCTGTCTGTGTTTCCTGTTTGTGTTGCTTTCCTTACATTGCCTCTAGTGGCTGTGTGGTCACAGGGTGAATCTGTTCATCTGGCTGACAACAGTGGCAAACTAACCATGCCATAAAAATGAGTAGTTTTCAGCCAGATCAGCCAGCTGAATCAACTCACTCTGAAGCCACTCCAGCAGTAGATTAGTGCAAGGCAAAGGGCAGGAAACGCAGCTGGGAGCAGTGGTGGAGTGCTACCACCGCTATTTGGCATTCGCTCACAGCTCTAACTGCAAGCTTCCCCCAAAGGGACAATCCACCCTCGCTTCCCTGCCCCTGGCAGCATGTTCTTGTTGCTGCCCGTGCTTTCCTGACCCTTTGGTGAACCAGGCCTGCTTTCCAAGCCAGCAGAGAACTAACCTAGGAGGTGAATAATCTTCTGTCTGCATGATAAAGTGAGAGGGATTGCTGAGAGGTCCGATGAGCATAAGAGCTGGCAACTAGGATGCTGATGGAAGTGTGTGGTGTGGGGCTGGGCCAGGGCTGCAGCCATTTCTGCAACCTCATTCTTAATTTAACCCAAACCAGGAGAAACAACCCCAACAATAACATACAAAAGTGAGCCATAGCTGAGCAGATGGGAACCAGCTGCATGCTCTCCATTAAAGACTGCATCTGACAATTAGATGAAGAGGGACAGGTTAAATGCCTGCTTTTGAAAGGTGTGTTATCCTTCTGTTTGCTGAATGGAAGGAGTGACATGGATAGCGCCATGTATTGTACACATAGCCTTGCACTTCCCAAGAGAGAGGCAGGAGGGTCAGCAGTTTTGCTAAGAAATTTTCCTGCCTGTCATTTCCTGTGCTGCTTGACAGCTTGGAGTCCCAAAAGTAGGTACAGCTCATTTGAAAATAAAGCCAAAAGGAAAGGACACAGGAGAGAAGAAACTGGTACGTAGCACAGGGATGAGAAGGACATGTCTGGAGCATCAGAGGTCAGGGGCAGGCATGTGTCATTCCTGTCCCCTTTGGGGACATGTGCTAGTTGGGGTCAGACCCTGACACAGAGGTACAACTCACTTTCTGGAGTTGTTTTAAAAGAGCATCCATATGTGCTCTGAATTTACATGGATAGAAATCATTCATCTGGCTGTTGGTTCACAGTTTTTTCTGGGCAGATAGCCAAAAATGCAATTGCTAATTGCATCAATTTCCCTGTTCTCTCTTCTGTAAAATCACTTTATTAAGAGGAGTTGGTTAAATTCAGGAAGTGCTCAAATTCCCAGCCGTATCTTGTTTGGCAAAGTCTTATTGGTAAAAGTGCTGTAGTACTTGTCCCAGCTCATGTGCCTGTGGAAGGTGTGACTGTTTACACAGTGACACCGCAGCAGATGCAATCCTATCAGCCTAAGATAATTAAACCAGTATCCCTTCATTTATTAGACTGAACTGTTCTTTTATGGTCAGCTGTAGCTGGTATAACTGTGTCCATGCTATGGGATGTTTGCTGTCTGTCAAATGAGAGTATTTAGTGAAGATGGACTTTAGTATGTGTATGTTTCCTCAGGAGTCGCTCTAGCACTCTGTCAATAAATGGCATTTCAGCAGTATTTGCTGACATAGCTAAAAAGGTATTGCCACATCCCACATCCGATTGACTGTTGTTCTACACCTCATATAGTAAATCAGAGAAATCAGTATGAACGTCGTCATAAGTAACTACATAAATGCAAGGCAGCAGCACAGTGAACAGTGTTGGCTTCAAAGCAGAGACAACTATTATCCTGCTGTAGAGAGGCCCCAGAAGGAACTACAAGTCATTTCCGAATTTGCAGCTCTACTGCCGTCTTTCAGAGCTGTCCAACAGGACGTGCAGCACATGGCACCCTTTGCTTCCTTGTGCCAGGCAACATTAGACCGTGCTTTAAGGGAGACCTCCCGAAGGAACAAAAAAAATGGGATTGCAGTTTTTTTCAGGCATTGACACAAACTGAATACAGGTTTTCACTCAGAAATTGCACACAGGTTTCTATTTGGAAAATTACCTTTCTCCTTTTTTTCCCCCTTCTCTCTCAGGTTTTCACTTTTCATAAATGCATCTCTCTTATGAGGAGAGATTGTGGGAGCTGGGCCTGTTTAGTCTGGATAAGAGAAGACTGAGAGGGGACCTCATTAATGCATATAAATGTCTCAAAGATGGGTGCCAAGAGGTTGGTGCCACTCTTTTTGGTGGTGCTCAGCAACAGGTGGAGGAGCAATGGCCATAAACTAAAACACCAGAAGTTCTACCTCAACATGAAGAAGAACTTCTTTACACTGAGGGTGGCAGAGCACTGGACAGGCTGCCCAGAGAGGTTGTGGAGTCTCCCTCTCTGGACACATTCAAAGCCCAACTGGACATGTTCCTGTGTCACATGCTGTAGATGCCTCTGCCTTGGCAGGGGTGTGGGACTGGATGATCTCCACAGGTCCCTTCCAACCCTAATCATTCTGTTATTCTGTGATTAGTTCCTAGAAAAACTGACACTATTCAATTCAGAGGAGACTGTGGTGGAGGTCTTGTAGAACTGGATTCAGAGCGCTCCCTTGCTTCACTGAAAAGCAGGAACATAAAATCTTGAGTTAGCTTATTTTCCTCCACAGACATAAGACATTTGCAAAATAAGTAGTAATGAAAAAGGACATAAAAATTACTTAGAGAATTTTCTCTCAGTGAAACCTCTTGTGCCTGTGTTGTTCCAGACTTGCCAATCCCAATAGGTCCAAACCCAATTTACTGTGCACACATGCATGGTTGGAGTGTGATCCTTAACTTTAACATGTCCCAAACATCTAAAAAGTTACGGAGAACATCTGATGTCTGTCACACGTACATTAGGGTCACCATGAGCTCTTAAACTTAAGGCAAACCAGCAAGCAGACACAAAAAAACCAGCTTGGTGGTATATGAGGTTGAGTGGTCACCAAAATGGGCAACACTGGCAAATGATAGTGATGATTCTATGATTCACTGTAAGTCCTGGGACAAAGATATTTTCCAGCATGCTTCCAAAAAAAAAAAAATCAATTTCTTTAAAATGAGTGTGATCAAGAGAACTATAAGGGGAAAACCAAAAATATTTACATATACTCTTCGTTTAGATTATATCAGACATAAGCATAAACCATATTTGTTTTCCTTTGTGTTGCTAGCAGAGTTGGCAGTCCTCTACACTGTAATGGTGCCTCTCTGGGTGGTTTTACAGTGTCAGCTCAGCTCCTAACCAAACAGCTTGTATCTGTCCTGTAAGGAAAGGCAGACAGACAAAGGGGAAGCCTGTAATTAAAGTAAAAGAACTTGAACACTTTCTTCCTTCTGGTCTTGGTCTGTTCAGTGAGCACAACTCTCATGAGTAGAAAATGAAAACAATAAAAAGAGGAACAGAACTGTCATGTTCTGGAAAAAGATCAATCCTGTTAATACTCATAAATGCTATTCAGTTGCCAAATGCTGGAGAATTTAATTCATCCATTAACCTGGTCACCTTCCCAGAGGTACACGTAGCCTTTCTTTCCAGACACTCCACTCCTTCCCAGCTATGAGAGCTCTGGGCTGATACAATAGCACTAGGGCTGGGAGTGATGTTCACACCCAGTTTAGTTAACACAGCCATTCCTGAGAAGCTGATAACAATATTTCCACAGTGAGTGATTTGCATTTCTGAGCCCATAGCACAGGGCCAGACCCAGCTGCTCAGAGATGTTCATTTGAGATAATCAAATATTTAGCAGCTGTTGCTGTAGCAAACACCACATTAGGCCACATCTTTCAAACTGAGGCTCCTTCCTCTGTTAGACACCATCATGCAAGTGGGACTCTTCCAAAGGACAGCCAAAGCCACAGGAAGCACACAGGTTTCACCCAGGAGTGTCTGGGAGGAAGGACTGGTGGTCTGGTACCTGCAAGAGGTAGGTTCTTCACTCTTGCACCAGGAAGAGTGGAAGAGCTGTTTGTTTACATGAGGCTAATGCCCTATGAATGTTTTAATGCTTCATTGTATAGACTTAGTGAGTAGCTTGGTATTTTTAACTGTCAAAACATTCAGCATCTTGAATTAAATAGTTGATTTATTCTCTATAAAGTTTCTAGGTCTACATTTCTTTCTGGAGGGCACTGTTGCTGGACTAGGCTGCCTCTCTGGGGCTTGTATTTCTTCCGTGTTTCCCTTCCCATGCGGAACCCACTGCTCCAAGAAACAAATGAATAATTTACTGGCTGAGCTTAGCATATTCATCTTATCTGTGAATTAAGCTAAGGGTTTTCTCAAATACATAAATTATTTGGAACTTCTTATAATCTTTTGGGAAATACATCTTCATTTAGAGGATTGATGAGCAATTCACTGAAGGCGTTGGAAGTCATACTGGCTGCATGGCAGGGCCAGGGAGCAAAGGGGGCTGGGAGTGCAAGATCAGGAGAGGGCCTGGGGGCCTGTGACCATAGTTCAGATGTGGGCCAAGGGCAAGAGCTTCAGCTGAAGGAGCTCCCAAGGGCCAGGGAGCCGGTGTCGGTTCTGGCAGTGGCCTCCCCACCAAGCTGCCTGGGAGTGCTCCCCCTCAGAGTCCTCCCCATGGGCAGGTCCTGAGCCCTGGCAGCCAGACCTCCAGCAGTGAGGAGGATGTGCTCAGGGCCCCATGGCTGCCTGGATATATGGCTTTGGATAAATGTTTATTTTATGCCAGATGAGCCCAGATTCTACGCTGTAACACAGATAACCATCTCTGAAAATGCAAAATTTTCTTCTGGGAAAATATTTCATAATTTCTTATTAAATTATCACAGACCAGGACTTCCTGACCCCTCTCAAAATTTGAATTTCCAATTTTTTTCTAATATATCATCTCACAGCTAATCCCCTTCCTACACCTGATCATGCACTCAGCTTGTTGCACGTCACAGCACTTGCTGACACCACAGTGTTACAGCAAGTTTCCGTATTTGTAAATCTGACTTGGAAGCACCATGAAAGAGAGGAAAGTCAATGTCATGTGTCCATTCCACGCTCTCCAGAGCAGCTGAGCTATGAGAAAGGCAGGCTGAGAGTCAGTGAGGGCAGCTCTGTGCTGCTTGGTGGCTCTCTGACCAGAGGCAAAGCACAGACATCTTGCTTATGCTCTCCAGCTGGAGAGTTTATGCTGCCCTTCATGAAGGAACCTGCTCCACTGCTGCCAGCTCACATGCCTCTTGCACAGTACAGCAAAGCTGGCACAAGAAGAGAGGCATAGTCTCACATTTGCTAAGCATACCAAACATTTGCTACGGGAGACAGCCTGTCAGGAGGGAAATCAATTTTCTGTAATTATTCCCAAAATCAGCTTGTCAGCATCCTGGATTTAGCTTGACCTCCAAGCACACAAACTAAGGGCTGCCTGGTTTCAGACTAGTCTCCTACCATGAGGCAGAAACACCTCTGATTTTAACAGTAAATAAAATGAGAATTTTCTTCCATATGGGTGAAACACAGCAAATAAATAGGGATCAGTCAGATGTTCTGTTTCTTTTACTCTAAGGATGCAATTTAAGGATAAAGAATTTAGAGCTTCTTAAAGCAGGAACTTTGGATTGAAGTGTAGAATTTATGCCATAAAAAAATATTTATGAAGTGTTAACTCCTCAAGACAAGCAGGAAATGTGCCAGATGAAACTTTGAAAACAGATATTTCAATGCAAATGATTTTATATATGAACTATTAAATGTTAAAGTGAAGCTGGATGCTGAAGTGTCAGACTTATAAGGCAGAGTGCAGGCTTGTATAAGGAGATAAAATCATCTGTTCTGCTGTTAGTCTGGTCCATGAGGTAGCACCAAATGGTCAATACAGAGAACTGTGTGCTCTGGAGAGCTCTAACCATCAAAAAAGGACAGCACACCCCTGTTTTCCAGTTTTTGGCAGGAAAAAAGCAAACAATATGGTGTTACATTTGATCCTCAATAAGAAAAAAATGCTAGTGAAGGAGCTACAAAGGATTTACAATTAGCTCCAAAATTTCTTTTGAAGCTTGGGTGACTCATCATCTGAATCAAATTCTGCCTCACGTGTAGTAAACAGTGTCCTGTGTGGCATTCAGTCTCTCAAGAAATACTAACTGGAAATCAATTATTTTACATTTCTTCTCCCTTTCCCCTTCTGAAGGCTTCAAAGCACTTTATAAGCGTGACAATAAAATCTCTTCAACATTCCTGGGAGAGAAACAGAGGGATCCAAATCTACCTTGAATGGTAGATAAACTAGGCAACGTGACGGACTTCAAGGGATAATCCCAGAAAGGGGTGCAGGATTTGGCGAAGCCTGGCAACAGGAAGGACTTCCACACTCCTAAACCCTTGAGTTTCAGGAGACTGCAGAGCTGTGCTGTTCTCTTTCTTTTCACTGGCTTCATGAACCACTAGGACTTAGCAGGCGTGCAGCCTGCATCTTGGTTTGGGCAAGAAACATGACCAAAAGCACTCCATGCTAACGCAGTCCCTCTCAAAATCCTGCAAGGAGGATTGCTTGTGCTGGGGATAAACCTCCCCAGCCGTGCATGGGAACAACTCTCTCCCCTTACACAGCACATTATAATAGTATTGTGAACAGTGTTTCATGGTCATAAGGGAGTGAGCTAATTGCAGATAAATTCTTGGAGAAGTAATTGCCTTGTGCTCTTTTTTCCTTTCTCTGGCTCATTTCTTTCCTTTCCTGTGTGAGGCCTGAAGCATGATTCCTGGAAGAGGAGGAAGAGAGGTCAGCGGCAGACCCCACACGACCCTCTTGCTGGAGCAAAGGGATTTCAGTTTGTGACATTACAGAATAACAGAATAATTAGGGTTGGAAGGGACCTGTGGAGATCATCCAGTCCAACCCCCTGCCAAGGCAGGGTGACCTAGAGCAGGTGACACAGGAACTCATGCAGGTGGGTTCTGAATGTTTCCAGAGAGGAAGACTCCACAACCTCTCTGGGCAGCCTGTTTCAGTGCTCTGCCACCCTCATTGTAAAGAAGTTCTTCCTCATGTTGAGGTGGAATTTCTTGTGTTTTAGTTTATGGTTATGTCTCCTTGTCCTGTCGCTGGGCACCACTGAAAAGAGCTTGGCACAGTCATCTTGGCACCCGCCTTTGCAATATTATATGCATTAACGAGATCCCCTCTCAGTCTTCTCTCGACTAAACAGGCCCAGCTCCCCCACGAGAGATGGTGCAGGCCTCTAATCATCTTTGTGGCCCATCACTGGACCATCTCCAGTAGCTCTTTGTCTTTCCTGTACTATCAGTCCGTGACATAACGCTGTTGAAAAATCACTATCCGTTCCACTAGGCAACCAAAAAACGCTGACAAGGTGTCCAGCGGCGGGTCCCCCAGACACTCCCGTCACCCGGGATTTGCGGGGGGCGGGGGCCTGTGGATGGCTAGCTCCCCAAACTGCTGGTGAGGGCAGCGACCCCGAGGGAAGGGGACGAGCTCAGCTCCATCCCCACGCACGGGTGCAGCCCGTGCCCCGGGAGCGGGGCCGCGCGGGGCGGGGCCGTGGGCGGTCCCGGAAGATCCGGGTCGGAGGGGACGGGAAGTCGGGACGTGGCCGCCGCAGCGGAGCAGGAGGCGGAGGGCGGGAGGGAGGCGGCGGAGGATGGCGGCGGTGCTGAGCTCGGACCGGCTCGAGGTCTCGGTGGACGGGCTGACNGGCGGCGCTGAGCCTGGAGCGGAGCTGGGGCTTCGCGCTGGAGGAGCTGTACGGGCTGGCGCTGCGCTTCTTCAAAGGTGAGCCCCGCTCCAACCTGGCCCCACAGCGCTGGCACGGGCCGGGGGAGCCACCGGGCCCGGGGCAGCCGCGGGCGGCATCTCCTAGGCCGGGCTGCAGGGCGCAGGGGGAGCCCCGGAGAGCTGCGTTGGCGGCCCCGTGGGGGGTCGTTGTGCCGGGCGAGAGGCGAGCAGCGTGTCCCGGCGTCGGAGGAGGCTCCTGGGGATGCGCTTTTCCTGGTTCCTCGAGACGCGAGCCGAAGCGGGCGGCGGCAGAAGAGCCGGGAGAGGCTGCCCGGGGCCGGCAGGGCACTGCCGGGGGATTGCAGCGCACGACCTAAAAACGGAGCTGCAGAGGTCCTTGCTGGTGGCAAAGCTCGCAGGCGTGGGCGAGGAGCGCTCGCTTTGAGCGGTGCCGCTGCTGACAGCCCTGATCCTGGCGGGAGGTGTCGGGCCGTCTCCGCAGGATGCCAACTCCGGGGCTGGCTGTGATGCTTCAGGACGAGAGGACATAGTCTTTAGCTGCAGCCGGGGAGGTTTAGGTTGGACATTAGGAAGAATTTCTTAACAGAAACGGTGATTAAACGCTGGGGTGGACTGCCCAGGGAGGTGGTGGAGTCACCCTCCCTGGAGGTGTTTAAAGAAAGACTGGAGGTGGCACTTGATGCCATGGGCTACTTGACATGGTGGTGTTCGACCATAGGTTGGACTCCATGGTCTGAGAGGTCTTTTCCGACCTAATTGATTCTGTGTGCCTTCATGACTCCCGCAGGCAGCTGTGTGAGGCAGCAGTGAAATACCCAGGGTACAGACCTGGAGCGTTTTCCCTGGGATTCCGTGTAGCCAGGTTCGAGTCTGCAGGAAGCTGGAGGTACCTTTCCACTGTTGGTTTCTTTAGGAGAAGGAAATCAGCTGTGTGGTTTAGAAAAGAGCTGTGTTCGCTGTAGCACTGTGTTCAGCACGTTGAGTGATGTGTTGCTCCAGAGGATTTCAGGCAGATGCTGCTTCGTGTGGGGCACAGAGCAGGGTGCCCAGCGACATGCCTGCACTAGGGAAGACAGCTCGGTACTTGGAAAGGTCAGTCTTGTGGCAGTTAGTTGCTAGATGACCTCCCAGGAAGTCTCTTTCTTCTGAGGGCAAGCATTGCTGGCAGGTGGAAACTGCTGGAAGGACAAAGTTGTCTGTTTTCTTCACATTGGTTGAGTTATTAGGAACGTGTAAGGCTTTAAGCAATTTCTTGAGCCCTGGTTCTTTGACCCTGTTCTAATGCCCTTCCACAAAGCATTTTGTTAGCATGCTAATATACAGAGATAATACTTTTTTAAGCTGTATAAAAACCCATAAGACATCCTAAAATCTTGATTTTTATTTTAATTTATTTTTCCTTTGTATCAGAAGCTGCTACAACTGGTTATCAGGAAGCATTGTACCTTCAGGCTCTTTCTTCTTTCTGTAAAACAATTTGGTTAGAAGAATTCTGGTTTGGTTTAATGAGTGTTTATTCTTAAAACATGATGGAGAAAGAAACATCTCTGCAGCAGCAAATTCCTTGTCTCGGTCAGCTGTGCTCTTACTCTCTCCTGGGTTGAGTATTCTACTGGAACCTTTTACAGTGTAAAAATTACACACTGTGAGTGAGTTTATCTACATTATTGCTATGTAGATGAGCAATAACCTGTATCTGTTATGTCACATGTTTTAATGGAAGTTATACTGAAGTTTATCTCCTCTCGCGTGGTGAAAAGTCAGTGTAGTTTTACTTGTGTGTAGGTTCCATTCCTTGTCTCAGCAGTGGGGTTTTTTTTGTTGTCCTTTTAATCAAAACTAAGTATCAACATGTTTCGACTTACTGCTGTTCCTTTTTTAGCCTTCTGCAATTTCTTGTAACTCATGGTTTTATTTTAAAAAGGAGAATTTACCACGTTGTATTGAGTTGTCAGACTTTCCAGTAAAGACCTTATTTCTCTATCCTTATGGCTGGAATAACTCACACAAAGTCATTGCCCATCATTTCATGTGTAGCTTTTTTCCTGAAAGTGACATAACACGAGGATTTTTTATTTATAGATGTGATGGTGAGTTACAGGAGCTTGTAATACTCGGGTTACTGATTCTGCCAGCTTGTTCTATATCTGCACTGCTCTGAAAATAATTGGTCTCGTTTCCAAATGATTTTCATGCATCTGCTGTCAAAACAACTGTGGGAGTGGGCACGCTTGTTTAGCAGCCTTGTACATGCCAAGGAGCAAATATGGATTCCTCCTGTACTTCAGGCAGCAACATATGAGGCATCTGAAGATTCTCTGATGTTATTAGGTCAAAGCTGAGACCTTGTTTGTCATCATTCTTCTGAAACTGCTGATTTGGAGATGAAGGTGGCTCCGAAAAACTCCCATGGAATAAAGAAGTGACTTGGAGCAGTATTAGTTTGGGAGAATGATGGTATCTGGTTTAACTATGGTGATTGGGATGGAAGGAGCTTGGGTCTGGATGCCAGAGGAGCCCTGTGTGAGGTGAAAGGGTAAGCAGCGATCACTAGTTAAGCAGCTTCCTTTCTTCTTCAGTGTGCAGACTGAGTTGTCTGTAACTCACGATATACTTTCTTTGTAGGAAAGTTGAATGTGATCAAAATACTTCAGATTTGCCTATTACAATGACAGCTAACACTTGTCTGTGGTGGCATATTGCAGGGAACAGAATTGCTCCGAGACAAGACAGGGAGGGAGTGCATATACACAATGTGCAAAACGCAACTGAAGCTAGGCTAGGCTGTTGAAGAGACTCAAGAGCTACTCTATTCTGTCTCCAATCAAGACAGATCTAAAGCAGATCTAAAACACTCGACCCTGTGTCACTTCCACTGTCAGGCCTTAGGCTGTGCAGGAGATGTTCACTACCTTTTTTTAGCATTCATAATGGCTTGTGAAGAGAGCTTTTCAGAACAACAGAGGCACAGAAAATAGATGGCAATAGTGTTCCAGTTCATTTTTCTGCAGGTAACGAGCCTTCTTACTCTTATCCACTCTTTCCTTTACTGCTCTGTGAAGCCTAGTGCAGGTCAACCAGTGTTTTGGCTGCCATTGAGAAGCTGCTCCACTGTGCTGGATCCAGTGTACAGTGCAGAACACAGTCATTTTACAGTCATTGTACATTTCTTTGTCTCTAGGACTGTCTGTAATTGTGAGCCCTGGGGCGGCTGGCAGAGTACAAGTGTCTCTGATGGCTTATTCTGCTTGTTGAGCTGGTACGAGCTATGGCAGTGAAGGCAGCCTGTTCAAGATGTAAGTTGTGTCCTGCAGTAGGAGACAGTGGCTTGCATAATTCTACCAACAAATACCTTCCAGTATCAGCCTGGCGCTGTTGTTTTCCACATCCTGTCATTGACATACCACTGCACCCAACCTTCAATATATGACAGTCCCTGACGTGTTCATGCACTGTCTAAAGTGATTTGCAGTGCAGCACATCTGAGTAGACAGTACACAAACCATATCATTTTTGTATCTAAAAGCTCTCCTGGAATGTTAAGTACTCCAATTTTCTTTGACTGCTCAAGTTATTTCCTCTTATCCTAAAAAGAATGCATCTTCAACCTCAGCAGAACACATTCTGAATTAATTGTTTGACCTCTTTTTTGAGCACTAATTTGATGGCATGATTGTAATTCAGAAGTTAAGTAGGCTCTTGTTTTCAAGAATATGAAAACCCCTATAACTTATCTACATTTATGAAGTTGAGCTTTGATCATATTTAATTGGAAGGGCTGGTTGGTAATTCTTCTGGTGATGCAGAACACCTTCAGGAGAGGAGAATTAGAGTGTAGGAGCGTACTGGTATCTGCAGCAGTTCAGTCCTCACACTTCTCAGTTTTGGTGTTACTCATTAAAACTTTGCAAGTGAATAGAATTACCATATGTGACTTCTGCTTTTAAGAGCTGAGGTGAAAGATCACATTTCATAAACTTTTCTAGCATCTTCTAGATGACTTGACCAAATGCTATCCCATGGGAATTAGGCATTTAAAGTGGGTGAAGTTGGAGAGGAAGGTGCAACACGTTGTGCCATGTTTCTTACAGTGGGAAAAAATCAGAATTTACGCAGAAGTAACAGTGTTTTGCACAATACAGTCTCTTAAGCATATTTCTTAAATTCCTTTGAGTCTAAATTTGCAAGCTTTTGTCAATTCATGTCAATAATACACTGCCACATAGTGACAGTTACCAGCCTCTCATTACTATAACAGCTACATCTTTCTGTTGTGTTTGCAGGCTGAGCCTCTCTCAGGCCCTCTTGGGTCAGGCATACCAGGGGTGTTGTATAGTTGCTGTTTTACTGCTGTGCACACACATCCTTTGGATTTCTCAGTGTGTTCCCTAGAGCTTCAGCTTCCTGACAGCTGTGTTAGGTGTGTGGGTAATGCCTACTTAAGTGGTACGTTTACGGATGCTTGAATAAATTTGGCGCTTCTACTTGTCTGGACACACTAATGCTCTTTTTGGCATGTTTGACTCTCCAGATGAGTTCAGCTCCTCTGGTTCAGTTAAACAGCAACAGTTCCAAATCTTTTGGATGATTATACAGTGTGGTTCATGCTGAAGAATTCAACTGAAAAATAACTAGTGTACAGCTTCACTGTCTGACTGGCTTCGAGTGTTTCTCTGATAATTTGCTTCTAATCTGGATTATCTACAAGTCGCTGAATGCCTGTCTCATACTTTTCTCATCTGTCTGTTTTCCTCTCTTATTTAACTTGTTTGTTGTTCTTCCCTTGGGTCACCATTCTTTGTAAATGCAGATTTTGGCTTCTGTCTGAGTAATCAGGGCATGAGGTCTGACTTCTCTGTTCTGTGAAAATGCAGATGTGCAGTGCATAGCATGGACAGTGGTGGGGTTTTTTCACTCTAATTCTCTTCAAAAGTGAGTTCAAATACCGATGATGTTATCTGGCTTAGGCAGCGGTCTGGTACATGAAATAGTTATGTTTTTTGGCAGACAGCTGTAGGTACACAGGTTTTGCAAGGTAAACTATGCTATAGGGACCCCCTTGAGAATTGACACTGTCAATTGACATGCTTTTTAGCACAGTGCCCCATGATATTAAGTATTATTTCAAAATGTGTGCTGTTTATTGAGGCTAATGGAAGTGCTTGTAACATAATAAGTAAATTCTGAGTTAAATGTGAAGTGTAAAGAGTTGAGGAAAAGCCAAAGGGCTCTTCGGGAGGCCTGAGAGTGGGAGACCCGTGGAGAGAGCTTATCAGCATGTGGTGATCTGCATCTCTTAAGGATCACAGACTTGGGCTGGGAAGGGACTGCTGGGGATTGTCAGGTTTAGCCCTCCTGTTTCAGATCGGGCTTCGTGGGACAGTCTCCATTTGGGTCTTGAATATCTCCAGTCACAGAGTCTTAAAAACTCTGGACAGTGTGTTCCAATACTTGATCACTCTCACTTAAAAATCAAAACAAAATATTAAAAAAAAACCAACAAAAACAGCAGCAACAACAAACCCCCAAACCAACCAAACAAAAAAATCTGACAAAAATGCTTAAGTGGCATTTCCTATATTTCAGTTTGTGTCAGCTGCCTCTTGTCCTATCACTGGGTAGACTCAGGTTCAGTTTTTATATCCTCCCTTCTCCACCAGATATAGCTGGAGATATCTCTCCAGCTATTTTTGGAAATAGATATTTTTGTGGAGGAAGGCTTCTGTTTTTAAAGCTGGAAGCTATATTTGCTGTAAGGTTGTGGGACACTGGGACAAGAGCGAATACTTCAGATTCTGCAGCAGTGATGTGGACCTCTAGGAATGGATAATAAGTAACTAAATGTTTGCCTTCCTAATCATTTGATTCTGGCTTCAAATCAAATGGCATACATGTAGTGGTTCCTTGTGATGTTTTAACTGAGTAAGTCCAGTAACGTACTGAACTTTCTCTGTCAAAAATAGAGCTTCTTGCTGTAACCTGCACACACTTTCCCTCTGGGATTGTTTCTGATTTCTGGAAGTATTTGCTCTGAGTTTCTCGATAAGCTGTAAGTAGAGGCATTTTCCGTCCTCTCTTGTTCTAAGATTTGCTTCTTTTTGTGCTGATAACTCAGTCCACAAGCATCAGCCAAGCAAATTTGCAGTAGGTGTCAGCTCTGAAATTTAGGTGTGGACTGTTCAGTTTGTTGCTGTAAACAATTTGCTCCATAGGAGAACTGGAAACTGGTGGCAGCTCTGCCTCCAGCTCCTGACTACACAGAGAGCACTATAGTCATGAAGTGACTATTGCTTACCTCTGGTAATAGCTTCCTCTTTTCAACCCTTCCAGAAGGAGACAATGCTTATTTATTTGTTTTTCTGTTCAAGAAAAATGTCTTTTCTTAATGAGCAATGTAGTTGCATATAGCAGTGCCTGCTTCTGTGATTTGTTTTGACAGTTTAAATGTGCTGAGGTAAATCCTAGCTGACTAATTCATATATCATTTTAAATCAATGCCAGTCTCTTCTTACCCGTAAGTGTACAGCGGGATCTAACCGGGAATGCTTCAGAAGATGTTGGTGTGGAGCCACTGGAATACGTTTTCAGGCTTATGTTGCCTTCTTATGTGCAGAGCTCTCTGTATGTGTTGGTGCTGATGAAGTCAGCTCTCAGGCTTTTCATTGTGATGGGCTATTCCAGCTGCCTTGGCAAAGTGCAGCAATCAAATTCCCTCAAGGAGAACTCTCCTTAACTCTATAATTTTTCGTCTCTGCAGTTTTCCTTGCCTTCCACCTTGGTTGTTCTGCTTTCATCGACGTGAAGAGCATGAAAAGAGAGCAATCTAGGAAGTTAACATCACATCTTTCTTTGTGGAAAATCTTTCCTATTTCATGTGTTTAAGACTTGGCAGACACACTTGAATTCAGCTCAGGTTTTTAAATATTTCAGAGATGTAGATCCATATGGTATGATGTTCGACAAATTAACATAAATATTTGTGGCAGCTTATTAGCTAAGATTGACTGTAGATAGTATGATGAAAACATGTAGATAGTATGAGGAAAGACATTTTACAATGAAGTTTTAGCAGCTGAAATTGATGTATTTCTTCTGGACAGATCTATATTTTATTTGAATAGAACTGTCTTAATTTGTCTAACCTTTTGTGACTTGACTTATTCTTTTTTTATGGAGGAAATTATGGCAATGGTTATACAAAATCTTTCATGTGTTTAATCAATTAATCACAACGGTGAAATTTTCTTTTTTTTCCTACAGAAAAAGATGGCAAAGCCTTTCATCCAACATATGAAGAAAAGCTCAAACTTGTGGCACTGCACAAGCAGGTTCTGCTGGGACCTTACAACCCTGACACTTGCCCTGAAGTTGGATTCTTTGATGTGCTGGGGAATGATAGAAGGTAAAAGGGCTGCTGCTTTTGTTGGTTTTAACTCTGCATTTCCTGTCTGAAGATAACATCATCCAATTTCTGCAGGAAGAGTACAAGTATCTGGGTTATCTCAGTGTGTGTGTACACTAATGGAAAGTGCAAGTGGCCTCTTCAAATGCATCTTAGAAATTTTGAGTCACAGTGCAGTGCAGGAACTAACAGGTGGGTTTAACTACATTAGAGATGCTGCTGTGCAGACAGTCCAGTTTCTCACAGCAGTTTAAGGCTGCATTAATGTGCCGGCCCATGTTTCATCTGAACTCCACACCAGGGTCACAGCAGGTTCCAGCCTTTTGCCAGCAGTGTAGAAGCATTCAGCATAGCTTGTCCTAATGCTAAAGATAATTTCTGAAATCAGACACCTGATGCATTCACACTGAGTAAATTTTTCATGAGATCTGAGCAGTCTCAGGTATGTCTCTGGTATTGCTTGCAGTTCAGGCTGCACTCCTCGTGTTCATTGTTGCTATTTCTAGTGTGAAGGCAATGTGCAACACAGCAGTGGCTTCTCTGAGCTGGACCCAGTGCACTGCTTTTGGACAAATGGATATAGCTTTCCTTAGGAAGAACCAGGCTGTTGCTTTTAACTAATTGAAGCGCTGTAATCAATAGTTGTTACCATGTTTGTTCGTTCAGGAAAATGTATACATTTTTTTTCCACGAACTAGAGTGCAAGAAAATACATCATGTTCACTTGTAGGTGGGAAGTTTTTTGTCATAGTTCAGAATTCAAGGTAGAGTTGATGGTATGTGTGAGATGTCGTGTAAGAACTGAGTTAGGTCTGTTTGAAGGAGTTGTTCTGATGCAGGCAGTACCATCTTTGGGAAAAAGTTTTTGGTTCTCTGAAACTGCATATGATCAAGTTTGGTCCCTAGTCTTCCAACTTGTTTTTTTTCTTTGCTGTGTTCTCAGAGTTCACTGCTGATGTGAAAAGAGCTGAGTCTTGTGTTATTTCAGGTGATTTCTCTCTTTCTCTCAGGAAGGAATGGGCTGCTCTTGGAAACATGTCAAAGCAAAAAGCTATGACAGAATTTGTCAAGCTCCTACATAGGTGCTGCCACTTGTTTTCAACGTATGTCACTTCCCACAAGATAGAGAAAGAAGAACAAGAAAAGAAAAGGTAACATTTGAGTGCTTTTGGTGTTGGCGTGTAGTGTGTAACTCTTGACCTGTGGATAGTATCAGAGCTGGCCTAGGTTGAAGTTGTCTTAGGAAGATAAATTCTTGAAGTTTAGGTGGTCATGGTGCCATTTGATCTCTGAGCCTTTTCACTTTGTCAGTAATGAATGATTGTTTCTGAGGTGAAGACAGCTAAAATATAAGGAGTTACAAAAATTTTGCTGATACTGCCATCTGCTTAAGCAGAGATGCTTCACAAAATGTCTGTCCCAATGTCTGTGGACCGAATTGTCAGGTGTTTTAAACTCCTAGTATGGGTTATAACTTGACAAAGGCTGTCTTAGTATTGCTTACATACCATGTGGTTGTTAAACTATAGTATCCACATCATTATTGAACATGTGATAAAGCCTGGAAGATGTGTTTATAAGGTTTTCAGGCAATTTTTTCTACTGCCCTCTGCTACAGATAGCACGGTAACAGGTTAGCATGGATACCAAATTGTGACACAGGATTTACACTTGTCATGCTGCTGAGGACGGTAAAACTGTACAATAATGTGTTTTCTTCATGTGTCCAATGAGACACTTCTCCAGGCCAATTTAAGTGGGAGGAGATCACACCACACAAAAAGCCTTGTTGGGCAAGCAAAAGGCAGGCTACAGCATGTTGGAAATAACTCATCCTAGGACTGTAGGAATGCTGAAATAGCTTATTGAGTGGATGTTGCAGAAGAGAAGAGGAAGAACGAAGGCGGCGTGAAGAGGAGGAGCGTGAGCGTTTACAAAAAGAAGAAGAAAAACGTAGGCGAGAAGAAGAGGAAAGACTGAGAAGGGAAGAAGAGGAGAGGAGGAGAATAGAGGAGGAACGACTTCGGATGGAACAACAGAAGTGAGTAGCAGAAGCAAACAGCACTTAAAATAACTGCATTGCACTTGAGACAATTGTATGTGTTTAAATGGTTCTGCTAAAGGTCAGAGCACTCGAGCCTGGCGGTGACATTTGCATCCTTAGTTAAGAGGGTCACAGTTTGCAGAGAAAAATTATCCTGATGTGTTATTGTATGCAGCTTTTTTTAAAGAGAAGCTCTGGAGGTGTTTGGGTTCAAGGGCTGAACCTCATGAAAACTTGTGGTTCTGCTTCTTAAATGATTAATGCTGCACTCAGCTGAGCAGAGCTGTGTCCAGCTGGAAGTGTTGTTTGAACCATGACTTGAAAGTTTCTTATCTTGTCACAGAAGGCAGAGCCTTGGAAATCGGATAACCACAGTTCAGGGGAGTACAGAATTCACATTCAAATGCACTTAATCCCTGCTCATAGCCTGAATTAAATTGTTTACTTGGAATATAAGCTCTAGTTATATTTCATAGTTCCCATCACATGCAGATGCTGAAAACGTGGATCTGGCTTTGCACATTTAATATTTAAGGGAGTAATAAAGCTGTTCCACATCAGTCAACAGTCGTTTTCCATAATAAAAATGTCTTTGCAGGGAGTGTCTCTGAAGTAGATCCTGTCCTTGCTATGTAGTGGTTTTGAGAAGGGAGCAAATAATTAATCCACAAGTTTTACTGTTTGTTTAACATGGCGAGAGCCAGAAGAGTGTAAAAGAGAGACATAAATTAACAAATCTAATAAAAAGTGTTACACAGTGCTAAGTAACAAGAAATGTGGTATGCCTTGAAGCTAAGAGGGATTTTTACGTGAATAAGAGTTGTGTTTAAGTGGTTGTAGCAGGTTACAGAGACAAAGAATTCAGACAGAAAAGGAATGTGGATACTTATGTACTGACCAAGTGTATCTAAACTGGTCATAGTTTGCTGAAAAGTAGTAAATCTTACTATTTAGGATGGAAAACAAGTGGGCAGGAAAAAAATTACTTCTGCATTTGTGTTATACTTCTTTCCTCCTCTGAAACATTGACAGCTGGTTACTGATGGGTGTAACATATGAGATAAACCCTGTATCTAACTAGTAATTTTACTCTATAGTTTCTGTTAGTCCTTTAGAGAAAGGATCAAAACTGAGTCTGCACATAAATAACCCATGTGTTCCTCCTGAAGTTGCAGCAGTTGAGTTTACTGGAGCTGCAGATGCCCTATCTGGCAGCGTTATTTTTTTTTGTTGTTCAACAAGGCGTCCACTGTCAGTCATGTTTTTCATACTTGTTTGCATACTGACCGGGGAAATTAAGATAGTCACGTGGTATGTTTTTCTTAGACTTACCAAAAAGCATTGGCATGCTCTACGACAGCAGTTTTGTTCTTATCACTATTTGTAGGTCTGCTAGAATTATGGTTTCTGCATGTTTTCTGGAAGAACCACATGCGGATTTTTTCTTTTGCTTGGTGGAGTAATTTAGTCATGCATTTTTTTTGTAGCAGTGCCTCTTTGTCAAACTACAGATTGAGAATTATTTAAGAGGTCTTATTGTTTTAACATTTGATGTTTCCAAACATTGGGTAGAAATTGTTGCTTCCTTCTGTATATTCTCAGCATATTTTTTAGGCAAAATTGACATTTGCATTAGATCTGGGCACTGCTCTATTATGTAGATCTATTTTAACTGGGTTTTGCAGGAACAGAATTAACTGTCTTTGAGGCCACTTAAGTCACTTAAGCAGAGGGATTTCCCCAATACCCTCAGCTGCTTGTAATCTGGTACTCTCCTCTCACCAATCCAGGCAGCAGATAATGGCAGCGCTGAACTCCCAGACTGCCATTCAGTTCCAGCAATATGCAGCCCAGCAGTATCCGGGCAACTACGAGCAGCAGCAGATCCTGATCCGGCAGCTCCAGGAACAGCATTATCAGCAGTACATGCAGCAGTTGTATCAAGTCCAGCTAGCACAGCAACAGGTATGGCTGACCAGCTGAGAAACTTGGATTTTGTGTCCCAGGCTGTCAGTGGGAGGCATTGCCTTGTCTGCTCTTATCTCCTTGGAAGGTAATTGCTGCAAGGACAGCTACTGTGCTAGTGACTAATGCTGCTTCAGATTCAAACACCAAAGCCCCTTTATTTAATCTTTTAGAGTAGTTTCTGAAGCAGCTGTTAATTAAGAAAATTCTAAGCAGTCTTTACTAATTACTTGGTTCGATATTATTATTGTAGACCAAATGAGAAACGCTCTGCTGCAGCATCAGTGGGGTGTGTGTAATTTAATGGGGGTACATACCAGTGCATCTGAGCATGGACAGACCTACTCAGGTCTGTTCTTACTTCATACTGATCAGACATCATTCAGGTCTGTTCTGCTCTTCATACCCTGTAGGTATGAAGATCTGTGCAGAGCAGCAGGCTTTATTCAGCCCTGTGTTTCCAGCTGAGCGTGCAGCACTGATGCATCATTACTGTGTTTGAGATTGCTCCTCCCTGCCAGCTTGTGCTCTTCTGACTTATCTCTCCTTTTGCATCTATTGTCTGACATCAGTGTCTGATGAAGTTGCTTGCCTGCAATAAGCTGTTTGTGAGTTGGGTGGGAGGACTGACTGTAACTGCCAGCCTGAGGTCTGTTCTTGAGCTAAGGACTTAAAAACTCAGTAACTAATTTCCTGTTAAGTCATTTGCATTTTGTTGAGGCTGATGTCCTCAGCAAAGAAATGTTGAAGGAAGGAAGCCATGTGAACCTCATGAAGTTCAACAAGGCCAGTGCCAGGCCCTGCACCTGGGTCAGTTCAAGGCACTCTCTATTGGAGTACAAGTACAGACTTGGGAGTGTATGGATTGAAAGCAGTCCTGCAGAGATGGACTGGTGAATGAAACACTGGATATGAGCTGGCAATGGATTTTTGCAGCCCAGAAAGCCAGTCATATCCTAGGATGCATAAAAACAAGTGTGGCTAGAAGGCTGAGGGAGAGAGATGATTCTCCCCTCTCTATTCTGCTCTCATGAAATCCCCACCCTGGAGTGCTGCATCCAGCTCTGTGGTCCCAGATGTAAAAACAACGTGGATCTGTAGGAGCAGGTCAAGAGGAGGGCCAAGAAGATGCTCAGAGGGCTGAAGCACCTCTGCTGTGGAGACAGGGGGAGAGAGCTGGGGTTGTTCAGCCTGGAGAAGGGAAGGCTCTGGGAAAACCCCATTGCAGGCTTTCAGTATCGAAAGATTAGGTGCTGAAACTTTTTTCATTAGGAACATGATAAAAGACCTTTTTACCAGAGTCTGTAGTGACAGTTCAAGGGGCAAAGGTTTTGGTCTGAGAGGGTGTAGGTCTAGATTAAACATAAGGAAGAATTTATGTTTTTTTACAGTGTGGGTGGTCAGACACTGGCAGAGGTTGCCCAGAGGAGCTGTGGGAGGCCCATCCCTGGAACTGTTAAAGGCCAGGTTTGATGGAGCTTTGAGCAGCCTGATCTAGTGGAACGTGTCCCTTCCCATGGCAGGGTGTTTGGAACTAGATGATCTTTAAAGCTCCCTTCCAAGCCAAGCCATGATTTGATGGAGTTTGAGTGGTATAGAAAGGGCAGAGACTTTCTGCCCTGTTCTGTTTGCTCTTGAAGATTAATGACACCTTGGTACCAATGCTTTGGTGTCACAGTGGTGAGCAACAGCTACGGCTTCATCAGTCTTGGCCTCAGTGTCTGCTGTAGTTGATGCTGCTCCCTTGAGACTGAGGTGTAGGACAAGCTCCTGCCAAATTTCTCCAGTGCTGTGAACACTGGTCTTGTAGATCATGGCTGGCTGCTTCCTATGCACAGAAGACCTAATGCCCTCCAAAACCCAGGCAAAACAGCCTTTCCTTTATAATAGCTTAGAAAATAATTCTGCCAGGCAACAAAGCTGATATTTCAAATCTCTACTTGGGCAACTCATGTAGAGGAAAACATGAAAAAGAAGCATGTAACAGCTAAAATTATCAATTCAGCTTTGGACTCCCCTGAAGCCTCAGGTAGCTTCTGTAACACTTCTGAGGAATGTTTTCTGTGTGGATGGCTGTGACTCAGCTGCCTTGGGATCTGTTGGTGCAGTTACAAAGTGCTGTTCTCCCCTGGCTGCTCACAGATCAGCTTGTGATGCAGTCAGTTTTGGAAAGGTTTTAGGAAAATTCTCACCACTTTATCTCAGAGGACAGAACTGCTGTAGTAGAAAGTGGATCTGGGCAGCATCTGTACAAGTGCTCTGATTTTAAATTTAACTAATGTTTGACTGTTTTCTTCATACTCCTGCAGGATACCTGTAATCCATTTGCTCCTCCAAATCTCGTTGTTATTATTAGGAATATATATTATAGCAATGCAGAACTTCCACAGTTATGTGGAGGAGTTTATTGTGTGTACCCTTTTTTTTATGGTTCAGATTGTACCCACCAGCTTAGAACAAAGTGGCTTCGCTTCCCTTGATACTAAGTAGATGTAATTCTCACTGGTTAATGTGTGCTGCCTCTATCTTTTGAATCAAGCCCCCTTGTGGGGTGCAGGGGGAGATTTTTTTCTTTTAAGTTGTCTTTGTACCTTCTCCTGGAAGGTATAAAACTGACATCTTGTGAGGGTTTGGTTTTCCTTGACTTAATTTCTGTCATTTTAGGCAGCCTTACAAAAGCAGCAGGAGGCAGTGGTGGCAGCGACAGGAGCACCTCTGACTACTGCATCCAAGGTGAATACACCTGCCCCAGGCGACACCCCATCTATTAATGGGCAGGCCAGTGCACATGCAGACAGCCCCGAAAAAGAGTTGGATCCAGAGGCTTTGGAAGAAGCACTGGAAAATGGACCAAAAGGTAGGACTAGCTAGATTTCTTAATTAAATAGCAAAAGCCCTTTTTATCATTCAGATGTCTCAAGCATGGTTACTGTTGCTCTTTGCTTGGCTTCACTGGGCTGTGGAAAAGCTAGGTTTGATTCCTGGGTCTGCTATTCTCTCAAGGCAGAGCAATATTGTGTACGCAAAACTCAGCCTTGGGAGGGGAGGGAAAGAGGAAGCAGCAAAAGCATTTCAGCAAAGCCAATGGAATCCAGAACCTCCTTTCACGCTGAACTTGAAGGAAAGGAGCATAAAGTTCTAGCACAAAAGCTGTTCTGGGCAGAAATATGTTCAATCTTACATGAACTCAGGTCAAAACTGATTAAAGATCCTTTCAGTGAAGGGTTCTGTGCAGTATAAACCTGTCGCTTGTGGCAGTACATCTGTCTTCTGAGTCTTTTCTGTCTAAGCACTGTTGGTTTAAATGTGACTGATGGGTGAACTGGTAGCATTTAGTAGTTTTATAACTAAATTTGCACTGCATTTCATACATCTTTTCAGTATTGAAACTTGCTTCTTCAGTTAAAAAAAAATTACTTGGAAGCAATTCTGATGCTTGAGGTCCTGAGGTGCTCCCAAGGCACACTTAAGTATCCAGCATAAATAACTGAAGAAAAACCCTAACCTAGAGTATTTTCTCCCATCTCTGCAGATTCTGTTCCAGTGATAGCTGCCCCATCAATGTGGACACGACCCCAGATAAAAGACTTCAAGGAAAAAATCCGTCAGGATGCAGACTCCGTGATCACAGTGGGCCGAGGAGAAGTGGTTACAGTCAGAGTTCCAACTCATGAAGAAGGGTCTTACCTCTTTTGGGAGTTTGCTACAGACAATTATGACATTGGTTTTGGGGTGTATTTTGAATGGACAGACTCCCCTAATACTGCAGTCAGTGTGCATGTCAGCGAATCCAGTGATGATGAGGAGGAAGAGGAAGGTAAGCATGCTGATTTATATAAACTGTCAGAGTTTGCTGGGAGGGAAAACCCCAGATGATTCTCTTGTGTAATTTCCTGGCTTCCCTGGCTTACATTTAGCTGGAATCATGTTTTCAGTTTTGAATAGGAAGTGCAGTTCTGAAAGTACCTTCAGTCACCTCCTTTGATCAGAGATAGGTTAAAGGGGTTGAGTCTGGGGAAATCCTTTTCCTAAGTCACCTACCCAGTAAGCTGGACTGAAACCTATGCCATAATAGAGCACGGTGGATGTACGTGGTGAAAATCTTAAGAAAAATCCTGCCCTGCTGTTCAGGAGGAAGTTTCTTAGAGGCTTCAGCAAAACAGCTTCAAAGAGCAATTCCTGACAGTGCCTGGGACACAGGTCAAAGCCTTTGCCTGTGGGGGAGTCCAGCATACCATCACAAAAAAGTGTTTTGCAATGAGCGTGTGATATGCTTAGAAGGAGCTGCCCTGATATAGGAAGCAGTGGCTTTCTGGGAATTACTGCTAAGTAATCTGTAGTAGTAAGTATGTCAGATCAGTAGCCAACAGTGTGGGGTAATGTGTTACTGAAAACCAGAGCTTGGCATCTCTACAAACTGATGCAGCTGTCCTGGGGAGATGGATGGGGAGAGTTTTAATATCGAAGTGTATAAGTTACAATAGAGTGAGCATGCTTACGGTTCCTCCTCCTTCTGGGTGCTTTAGCCACAGCCTTGGTATGAATCCCTTCAACCCATCTGATTTCTGAACTAACAAAGAGTGCCTTGTCCACTGTAGATCAGTCTGACTTTCTCTTGTAAAGCATCCACCCATGTTAACTGACTCCCTTTTTTTTCTCTTGCAGAAAATACTAGCAGTGAAGAAAAAGCCAAAAAGAATGCCAACAAGCCTCAGCTAGATGAAATAGTGCCTGTGTACAGACGAGACTGTCACGAAGAAGTGTATGCTGGCAGCCACCAGTACCCAGGGAGGGGAGTTTATCTTCTTAAATTTGACAACTCCTACTCTCTATGGAGGTCAAAAACAGTTTACTACAGAGTTTATTATACTAGATAAAGGTGTGGCTGTGTCTGAGGCTGGGCTGTGCAGAAGATGTCATTTTATTTGGAATTTTCTTCAAGCATAATGGATCCTTTTGAGTCTGTGTTTTATCCTGTCTGTATCTGTATGGTTTGTGTGAACTTTTAACAAGTAGACACTGGGATCTTCCTGCTCCATGACACTAATGCATATTGCATTGGGCTTAACACAGGATCTCCCTAACCTATTTGGGGATTGGAGTTAACCAATGGAAGTCATTGGCTCCAGTGCTAAGGTCACATCAGTTGCATTTGTTAAAGTTTCATGAAAAACGGGGAGGGAGTTGCTGGTTCACTGGCTGGGTGATCTGATGTTTCCAGGTCTGGATGCTTTGAATAACTTGTTAACAGTTAATTTAAAGGTCCCATCAATAACTGGTAGATTTGGATGCAGTTTGCTGTGTAGCAAGTTTCTCATAACTGTAATTGAATGTCAGATTTTTTTACACCATTAAAACTTGAAACTTTAAGTTGATGCAGTTTAGAAACAAGCTGTCTCACTTCTGTCCTCATCAAAGAAACATTCAGTTCCTTAAACCAGTGTAGTGTCTAAGACAAGGATGAACAGCATCCTGAGAGTACAGCAAATAACCTCTTCTGAAGGTGTAAACTGAATGACAATTAGAAGTATATGTTACAAGAAGAACCTTAATCTCTGCCCCACTGCTAACCCTAAAATTAAAAAAGTCATTTTTGATGCAATTGACTTAGAACCAAGGGCACAAACTATTTCTGAGTTTGTTGGGTTTTTAGTGGGGTAGACTTTAAGAAAAAGAAGTCTACAGGCTTGAAACCAGTTTTCTGCACAACGCTCTGGTTTGGTTTTGTAAGACCTGAATAAGCATGTTGTGCATCTGAAGAGCAGTAAGTCACTTTGATTAAATACAGGAGTTAATGTTGCACTAATTGCAGAAATCACTGCCACTCCATTTTAGTTGGAACTGGTGATACTGGGGTGTGAACTTTCTGCTTTAATTTGTAACTGTCAGCAGAAAGACAGAGTGCACATACAGATACTTAACGTAGCTTTAATCTCAATTTCGTAAGGTTTGGTTGGGGCATTTTGTATTTTGTATAGTGAAAAAAACGCAGGTGGCTACTTGGCTTGAGGCTGCAGTAAGAATCCACACCCCCCGGGGCCCAGGGGTGATGTGTTTGCAATAATGACTTGTGCAAGTGCTCTCTGCATGGGTAATGCACTTTGTTACTGAAAGGAAATGGTTACTTTGGGGCTCAGATCAGCTCTTGCAGTAAGACTTCCATTGATTAGCTGCAGCATGTGCAGTTTCATGGCAAATGACGTTGAGTTTGCGGGATTTGTTTGAATAACCAGTTTGTACATACATGATACTTTTACTTTTCTCATACCAACCGTGGAGATACTTCTCCTAGAGTGCTTAACTTGTCATCTTGCTTTTGGTTCAGCAACACCGTACCAGCTTATAGCTAGTTAGTGCTGCTTTATCCAAAAACACTGTACAATGTTCTGCTCTTGTGTACATACAGTATATAAACCATGACTTTAGAAAGTACCTTGCTTTTAAAGGAAACTGTATTTAATGTAAAAAAAAAAAAAAAATCCACAAAAAAAAGAAACAAAATACCCCAAAACAAACACCTTTTAAAAAGGCAGGCACTAATGTATTTCTTCTGGTCTTCAATTTACCTTTTTTTTTTTGGTCCATACAAAAATGTTACAACTTTTTCCTCTAAGAATATTTGTTCTTGGGAGCGGTGTTTGTTGCTTTAATGGCAGCACTTACTGTCATGTGTTGGATGTTAGAACTTTTACGTTTTCAGACTTTTTTTTTATTGCCTCTGGCTGTTGATTAGTACAGTAAAAGTGAGATTTCAAGATACCTTGAGATAGTATTTAATCCTAATTAAAATACATTTATCTGTAATGCTGTTGGCTTTTTATTAATTTGCAAACCTTGGCATTGCTGTGTATGGCTACTGAGCTAAGATAAGCTTGTCGCCCTCATTTTTAGAGGCTCAGTACCATGCTCACACTGTGGTCTTAGCAGCCAAATCGCTCGGGCCAAAGGCTCTGCAGGAGAATGTCGCTGGCTCGCTGGATGAGGCCATCTGTCAGTATTGGAAGAGCCCAGCTTGATCTGCATCATCGCTTTGGTGTTTGAATGGGTAGCAGAAGGGGTTGGATGTGAGCTGCTAGAAACCTGTAAGCTCTCTTCTGCTGAGAAGAAAAGCACCTGCCTTTCCCCCTGAGGCTGAGTGAACACGGACCCCGAGGGCAGCAGGGGCTGGGTGCGTTGTCCTGAGAAGCCCTTGGCCCGAAGGGCAAGAGGCAGGCATGACCACGCACAGTTTAGACTGGACAAGAAGAAAAGCAAGGACCTAGAGGCAAAAAGGCAAGTTATTCCAAGGTTTCTGTTGGCCAAAATCACCCTTTACTGCTTACCTGCTGCTGGTAAGTAGCTTATCCCAGATCTGAGGCTGCAAGCAGGTTGTGCACTGGTTTGGTCCGTGGCCCCATCTGCCCTTGTAGACAGCAGCCTCTCAAGCTGGTGCTCCCAGATTTCACCTGAGGAGCAGAAGTCTCTTCAGAGAAAACCGAGCCCTGTGCTCTGACAAGTGAGATGCTGAGAAGTTCAATGTAGTGTAGTCTGGGTTTGCTAAAAGCTCATTTCATGTGAAATGTGCAACTGCATTGAAAACTAAAGTAATTACAGCAGCCAGCCTACCCCAGTTGGGCCTATTTTACCTGTCTCATGCATGTATAAATTCCCCTTTCTCCAATTAGAAGTGAGGCACTGTGCTCCTTGCAGCTCACTCAAGGCAGCTCCCTTCCACAAGAGAGTTATCATAAACACTTTCTGAAATGAACTGAGTCACTGCCACTAACTCCAGGTGATGCAAGGTAAACAGGTTCACAAAGCTCGGTTCCAGGTATGCTGGTCCTTTGAGAAAAGCTAAACAATCCGAGGGACAAGCCACTGTTAGAAATGATGTTGTTCTCAAAAGCACCGTCAACGTGGATGTTACTTCTACAGTTTCTTCGAGGCAGTTGTGTGGGAGACAGCAAGGCCCCGTCTTCCTTGACTGCTGCCCCAGAAGAGTAAGCAGTTGCAATAGAAACAACTTGCTAATTAAGCCACTTGGCTGCTCTGTGCAATTATCCTGGCCTATCCTCTTTGCTCTCCTTCCCACCCCTTGGCTTTTAGCACTTTCTGCCTTGTACTTTGCTTTGTAAATCGCAGATTAGACAATGCGATTTAGAGCAGCTGGATGCAACCTTTGAGGTAACTGTGATGGGCAGGGCTCAGCCATTTAACCTCCTACTTAAGCAGTTGCTTTAGGAGGAGCAAGAGTAGGCTGCACAAGCCTGTTAAAAGTACAAAGAAGCAAAGTAGTTGTCCTTCACCCAAGTGCCAGCTGAGCTCCAGGCTGACAGCTCAGGCAGTTGTTAGCCTTATTAATCCAAAAGAGAAATGTGGAGGCTGCTTTCTGACTGCTTGATGCTGCCTAGCACCAGATCCTGAGATTCCTATCCTTTTCTTTCTACCTCGTGCTACATTCCCAGTGAAAGGACTGTAGAGGAAGCTGGAAGAAGCCCACTTGAGATCTCTAATCCCTCCTAGCCTGCTTGACTCGTGTTCCTGTACTCTGGATTTGGGCCCTGTCGCTCCTGCCCTTCCTTGAGCTCCTCTGCCATGTTTGGCTGCCTCATTCACACACTGTGGGGACTTGGCCAGCACCTTCCACATGGTGCTCAAAGGTGTCAGATACAGCAAGAGCCCAGTGAACATGCATGTACCCCCAAGACTCATGGAAATTAGTTTCTCTCTTGCAAGCTGCTATTTCTGCTCTGATCTCCCCTGTTCCACCTCCCCCAGCAAAACACAGTTCAGATCACTAAGCCCAGCTCCTGCTGTTAGTTCATTTGCAGCAGGAGGTTTCAGATTCCACAGCCAGCCTGTCTGTGCTTTCACTCCTGCTCGCTGTGCAGGGAGGCAACATATAAAAGGGAAAACTTTTGGGGCGGGGTCACTGCTTTATTTGTCACAGAGGTGTGCAAGTTCCGGTGGTAATGCTGGTCCCATGCTCTGTGACAGCAGCGTGCTTGCCCTGGGCTCAGGTGTGCCAGTTGTGCTTGCACCAAAAGCTGGTTTGACAGGGCAGGTTACAAATATTAACTACCTGCTTTTGTGTCCATTGCTTGAAAAAATAGAACTTCTAAACTCACACCACATCTACATCCAGCACCATGTACTGGAATACTAAGCAAAGCATGAAACGACATCCCAAATCATTCCCCAAATACTGCTCATCTGAGACCTGCCAACTGGACATCAAAGGCCTTTCAAAGGTGTTCTGCTGAAACAACATCAGACTGGCTGAAAGAAGGATATTAAACTATTTGGACTAGTATTAATTAGATACAACAATGCGGTATAGATACTGCATATGCAAGGTTATCATCTGGTATCCTAAAAACAAGAATCCTGCATGGAATGAGGGCAAACAAGTCAACAGTGGTTCTCCACAACAAGTTCTCCTGGCCCCTGTTATTTTTGTCTTGTATCATCTCCATCATGAAGTTGGTGAGAAACCTGTTCCTTTTAATGAGGGAGCATGCCTAACTGGTGCTCAGTTTTGCAGGAGTAACCCCTTATTCTAGCCTCCACTTCTCCTCTGGAGTTCAGTGCTTTCCTCAGTGTCAGACTCCAGGTTTCAGACACTTTTGTGTTGCGAAAGCGGCTGCTCAGCGATGGTCACTGCTCTCATCTGACCTGGCAGCTGGTCTGTGCTGGGGCCCAGCAGAAGGCTCGATGTTAAGCAAAAATTCTCCTTGGCTGTGCTCCCCGATGGAGTACCTGGTTTGAATGGAAGAATCTGATTCCCTTGGCCTGGCCAGTTCACCACTCCCTTTCCCCAGTGATGTTTGAGCTCCTGTGTCACCCCTCCAGGCCAGCTTGCAGCTCCTTTCCTGCTGCATCCCCCAGTGTGGCAGAAACGTGCTGGGGAAGCCTGACCAGGGTTGCTGGCATCTTATCTTCTGGGGAAGCTCATACACCGGCTTTCCCCCTGCACTCTTGATGAACTGTGAGTAGAAGGGCTGCCGCTGCTCACCCTGTGGAACAAATGCTTGGCCTTCTGCCAGCATTTCATTAGTAAAATGCCTGTACAGCCATCAAGCTACGGGGCAGGAGGCATGGGACAGCATTTAGGGCATGTGGGAACAGACTCTGCAGTATGGACTGAGGGGCAGCTCTGCCCATGCAGCCACGGGGAGCCCAGCAAAACCCTTTGCTACTCTGGGAATGGGCATGGGCCCCTTAGGCTCTCACTGCTCAGGAAACTGGTTTAGCCATGGCTTTCAAACCCTTCCTGTGCCACACAAGCAGACAGTTGTGACCCAGGTGTGCTTTCTACACCTGCCTGGATGGACCTTATGCACTGCCTCGCTAGGGGAAAGTAACTCTCAGAACTACCACAAACTAAAATTAAAATTGTCACAAACTCTGGTGTTTATTGCCTGTTGCAGCATCACACTGAGAAAAGCCCCTGCTCATGACACTTCCTGCAAGCATGGCCTCCAAGCAATGGTGCTGAGACCGTCCAACTCGCTACACCCACCGCCCCAGGCAAGGGGCAGCAAAGGAGGATCTCCCCTTCGAGGCAGAGGGACCTCAGCTTTATGGGAGAGGAACCCCATTCCTCCCTCATTACCAGGTTTTTGTATCAGATGAAGCAAACCCTTTGTGCCTTTGTGTCTCAGCTGGCATTCTGTGTGTGTTCAGAGCCAAAGGGTAGCTGCATGTTGGGGAAGAAGGAGACTCTCCTACCTCAAAAGCCACACAAGACCTTTCTGCCCTTTGCAGGGCAGCCGTAGTTTGTTTTGGAGGGTTTCTCTAAGAGTCTCGAGTCCCATCTCTCAGGCTCTGATCTTTGTCACATGCTGTAAAACATCGGGAAGCTGTTTGCAGCCTGCGTCAGGACAGCCAAGATCACAGAGCAACTAGCAGAGCTTTGCGTGTTGGTTGTTGAATTTGGTTCTGGCTTGAAGAGAAGAGAGATTTTTAATGTCTAAAAGAAAAAAAATGTCACTGAGCCCTGGATTGCTTCATACACATAAGCAAGTGACTTCGTGCAGGCCTAGTGGTGGGAAGAACAAGGCAGGAAGCAAACTCAGCTCCCCCAAGCCAGTGCCCCAGGTCTGGGCTTTGCCCTGGCACAGCAGAGCACTGGGAATATCCCAGCACAGCCCTGGCATGGAAACCACACCCTATCCTAGCCAGCTATACCCCACAAATTCCCCAGTTGGGCTCATTGTGTCCCTTGGTGAGGATTGTGGACCCTCAAGGCCACACTGACCCAAGGCAAACTGGGTGACATGGGGTAACACTGAGGAAAAGCACCATCCTTTTGCAGGCACCCCTCTGCCAGCTGGAGATAAAGCTGTGCCGAATATTTCTGTGCAGGTTGCTCAACCTGGCTGGGTTATTTTCCCCTGGATGAGTAATGCTGTTTTCCTAGAGTCTGACGACAATATTTTTCCTTGGCAAAGACTTTTGCAGGGATTCTTGTGCCAAAACTAATTTTTACAGGTAGATTTTGGTAGCCAGCCTGCTGGTTCTGGATAAACAGGGGGCTGGGGCAGTGAGCTGCCCCTCCCCAGCAGAAGGGACCCCACAAAGAACCACTTTCTGATCCCCCAGAACCAGCCAGCCCATGGGGAGGTGTGCCAGGCTTCCCTCACCAGCCTTGCTGGTGGGACTTGCAGTGGCCACAAAGAAAATGAAAACCACAGGGGAGCAGGGAGCCACTGGCATATCCAGCCCAGCCAGGACTGGCTGTCCCGGTGAGTGCCAGCCTGGCAAGCCACAGCACTGCCAAAGCAGCCTGGTTTGGCCCCAGCTGTTGGAGGAGCCCCTTCCCTAGTGCCAAGCAAAGGCAAAGACCCAAACTAGTAGAAAAAAAGTAATAGCAGAAGGCTCCAGCTGCTGGTTTGCTACATTTCTGTGCTTTTTTGGGATAGGGCGTAACTTAGCGCTGGGTTTGGGCTGTGGCAGAGCTGGGGCTCACTCTCATCGTGGTGTCTGCTCTGGAGCAAAGGGATGATATGATGCCGGACGATGCCACTTCCTTCTCAATGCCCTTGTGTCCCCAGGGCTCTCCAAAAGCCCCAGCATCACTATCCCCACTCAGACAGAGCAGCTGCTTTGCCCAGCCATAGGAGCATTTCTCTGAGCCAGGCTTGGAAAAATCCTGCTCCTGGATTCAACCCAACAGTTGTTTTAAGGCAGGGAGCTGCAGCCCAGCAGCTGGGTTCTGCTGGGCATCTGTCCTCTTTATTTTCCATCTCCATGCTGTTAGCAGCACAAAGTCTCTAACAAACTTACCCAGGCAGGCTGGATAACATGCACACGGGGCCGTGGATGCACACACCATGCCAGTGCACATCCTGAAATGTATGGAAACATGGAAACATGGCTAAAGCATCCGCACAGCATTGTGGAGGGCAGCAGGGCACCTCCTGCCCACTCACCTTTCCTCACCCTGAGCGGACACAGCAGAGCATCCAGCCTTTCCAATGTTAGATCATCTCAACACCACAATAAGGCTCTGGATGACAAGGTCAGCCACATCTGGCTCTGGGGGTTGGGTTTCAGACACCACTAACACTTGAAGATATGTGCAAATGCAGTTCAAAAAAAACCCAAAAAACCACTGTAAACCAGCTACTAGCCTGCCTGGCATGAAACTGTCCTCCAAAGGCAGCAGCAACACCCAGCTCGGGCTCAGAACGGTCCCCACCAGCACCCCATACCCAGCACCAGTGCCATCACTGCCTGTATCCCTGCCTGCAGAAGTGGGGGAGGGATGTTTCAGCCAGCAAAACACAAAGCAGAGTCAGGACTCCATCCTCCTGGCAGCATCATTGACTGAGCCATCCTTGTAAAACAAACCCCACAGCCCTAAATTCTCATGGCTTTTCATACTTCAACAATAGACAGCATATAAATTCAATTAAAATCACCATCATGTGAACTTTCTGCTGCCACTGCCACACTAGAGCATGGTTCTGCATGGCTACAGGGGTTCAGACCAGGAACAGGTGGCCCTGGAGTAGTGAGTGGTTGAACCAGCTCTACATGACACCATCATGGGTCTGCTGGAAATTTTCCTCATCTTCCTTGCTGAAAAGGGCTGAGGGTCAGACAAGTATGGGATTCCATCAGCACCACTCTGCAGCAACCAGAGCATGTGACTCCTGTGTGTGTGCAGGGGACTCCCCAGACAAGGGATTTCCCATTAATGTTTTTCTCTGATCACAGTGCTGCTTACACGCCGGGCACCCCATGCCTTCCCATGGCCTGTGTGGGAGCGCTGGTGGCTCCCTTGTCTCTGCATTGCTCTGGAATGGGGGCACCTCAGAAGATGTGTCAGGCCCGGGCCCAGAAGAGGACCTTGGTCAAGCCCCCCGGAGAGCAGGAGCGAGGTTCCCACAGCACAAATCCTGCTGCTCCCAACAACCGCCTCCATCAGCTCCGGAGTGTCCAGCCCAGCACGCCTGCACTTGGGTGGCAGAAGGCAGAGCCCAACACACCTCATCAAAGCATCTGCAGGCACTGCAGCTTTTTCACATGAGTGAAAAGGTGGACAGGGGGGCAACCCCACACTGGCACTGCAAGGAGCATCCTGGAGAACAGCTGGAGCTGATGGCGCACCCAAATGAGGTGACAGCTGCTGCTGTGTCCCTGGCCAGGAACATTTGGCAGGCTGGGTATGGCCCAGCAGCACTGCTGGCATGCCATACCAGTGAGGAATCCCCACGTCCGGAGGAGGATTTGCATCCACCCAAACACCGGCATTGTACAGGGAGCAGCTGGTATCATGCCATTAGATGGGGCTATGGTTAAAGGATTGGATTTGTAAATTATATTTTGGACTCTGAGTGGGACTTGGCCAGCAGCAGCAGGTAAGTACTGGCCATCCCTGCCTTGGTCTGACCCTCTGCCACAGGGGGTGAATGCTTCTGGGATGCAGAGGCATAGCAAGGAGGGATGGGAGTCCCACAGAGTCCACGGGAAGCTGTAGGTGGGAGAAACTACCAAATTGCCTGTATTGCAAAGTTTATCCACTCTGATTTTTCTGTAATACCCCTTGTTTTTCCCTGGTGCAGTACACAGGAATGGGAAAGACCTCTGGCAAAGGCCTGGTGCTAATCTGCCCATGGGCTCCTTCTGGCTTACAGAAAGAGTGTCCCCAATTACTGACATAAACCAGAGAACTGACAAGGCTTCAGGTACTGGCTAAATGCTTAGGGAAAAAAAAAAATCCATCTGAAGACTTTGAAGCTCCAAAATGATACCAAGCCGAGCAATCCCTGGGGGCATGAGCATCTTCACAGCACTGGCGGGTGGGATGAGACACGAAGCGCAGTTTGCACAGGGTTTGCCAAGCCACAGTGAGATCCCTTTGCTGTGGGGCCATCCCATCTCTTTTGCCATGCAAGCTCAGGTGCCTTCACAGTGCTTGAAGAGGCGTCAGAGGCAGAGGAGCTGGGCTGGCCCTTGCCCCAGCAGTGTCAGCATCTCTCCTTCCAGTGTGGTAACTACAGGATTATAAGCCACAAAACCAAACTGCATGACCTTCTCCCTGCACAGGCATGTTCTGTGTAGCAGAAGTCCATTTCCTAACATGCAAATTACTTCCTAACAAGCAGTTTAGTCCTTTCCCCCTTTTGAGGACATGAGCGCCCAGGAATAGCTGCTGACAATGCCAGGATTTTTGGCAGGGCTCACAGAGTGCCACATCCTGTTATTTGTGGGAATAAAGCCATTTAGCCAGGATGAGAGGAAGAAGGGGTGCCCTCAGCCTGCACCCAAACCCACTCTGCTCTCCCGGCACCTGAAGAGCAGGACATTTTGCAGAGCCATCCTGGGCCATCCTGGTCTCTGGGAAGGATGGAGCAGCCTGGCCGAAATCCACTGTGCTTTGCCAGGGATCACCACACCAGCACCTGGTCATGCTCAAGTGCATGGGGCATCTCCCAGGATAACACCAGTGAGTAAAAAACCAGCCCTTCCCATCTTTCATAAAGTATAGATGACCAGACATGGATCAGAGCAAGGAAGCACAAGGCTGTTCAAGCAGGCAGCACACGTGCCTGTATGAGGGAGGCAAGCAGGAAAAGAAATAGGAAGTGGAGACAAAGAATTTCCGCAACATCCCTCAAAACTGCTTCCTGCACGTGGAGAGTCAGGAAACACTTTACAGAAGAGATGCCCAGCCCATGCTGAGCAGGGCCCCAAACAGCCTCCAGGGACATAGACCAAAGCACAGGGAAATAGATGGAAACTTACAGCCCATATTCAGAGTAAAAAACCCACCTGATGTGTCAAGAACCTTAGATTTGGGAAGACTAATGCATATGCACTACACCTCAGAAAACAGGTGGACCAAACTCCACAAGACCCATATCTAACCTACATCCCAGCAGCACAGCCCTTCCCAACAGCCCATCGAGGAGTCAGCCACCAGCAATGCCACTGATACTCTCTGAGCCTGGAGGGCAAACCCCTCATTTCCACTCTCACCCTTTGCTCCAGGAGGAAAACAGGGAGCCAGATTACTTATGGGTTGAGAAATGTCATGTATGGATGAATAACTCAGTCTCAGCCCGGGGGCAGAAAGGCTGGAGCCCCTGGAGATGCCATAATTCCTTGCAGCAAGCCAGGAGGATTCTGGTGGCTGTCCAATGCACTTACCTGCACCCCCCACAGCAGGTGACATCTCACATCCCCCCAAAACATTGCTGACCGATGCATGGGTTTTCAGCAAATTGCAGACAGTGTTTTTCCTGCTTCCATGGGAAGTTTTGGATTTAGCCATGCTGTTAGCAAACAAAGCTGCCCAGTGTGTTGGTTTCCTGGCCCTACCATCCCCATTTGCCTGCAGCTGGCAAGCCCTGCTCCAGAAGCAGGACCTGGCCTTACAAATATTTTACCCTTAGGTATTGGAAAGGTAGGTTGTCAGAGCATCATTTTGAAAGCCTCTCTTTAATACATGCAACCATGAAAAATTTTGACTGGTTTTTTTATGTTAAATTTCTCCTCATTTTATGGGCTATTCATTTTGGGTTTCTTCTGATTTTTGTGTCTGGCAACCTCCTGCTCGAGGCTGCTAAATTAAAATATTTCATTAAAGTTTGTTAAATAAGCCTCTTCCTATCAGACTATTAAGTGGGTTTTTGTGGTTTTTTTTTTAGTTTTTTCAGTTTATTCAGTTTTAGTGGTTTTTATTTTATTCACCAGGTTCCCACTAACCAGGTCTGCTTTACTTGGAGCCCACATTTTTTGCTGGTGGTCGAATACACTGAACAATGGTGTGTTGTTGGGAGCACCTCTCACGTGTGGGGTGGGACCAGCTGCTGTCATCAAAGGCAGCGTGACACAGTGTGGAATTTTGACATCGGATTATGCCTTTTTTTCCCCCTGATCTGTTTGACAGTAGATGGTTAATGCCTGTAGTCAAAAGCACTTCATTAGACAGCTCATTAGTTAGTCATGTTTGTAAGTTCTGTCCCCTTGCATGTGACAAGGGAAGCCGAAGAATCTATGGGAATTATTTAAATCACCCACGTCCCGTACCTAAGCCTTAAATACCCTGACAGGCAAAGAAGCATTAATACTTACAACTTCCTGGAGTTTTCCCAGCGTCGCTACTGTACACCAAAACATTAATAAACCCAAAAGCAATAATGGTTAACACTTTAGTTAGTTAAAAAAGGGGGCTTTTTAAGCATTAATTTGTCAGGAAGATGAGAAGATTTTATGCATCGTCAGAAAACGAGCTCATTAAAGCTGCCCTCATGCAAATACTTGGCCATGCTTTATTGTAAGAGCACAAAGCAAGGAGGCTGCTCTTGACAGCAACTTACTGCGGGGTTGCAGTGGGACAGTCACAGCTCAGCCAAGAGGGAATGAACGTACAGCAAGGGGGTGGGATCCTCTGTAAAAAGAAAATCAGGCACAAGTGAGAGAGGTGACATTGCAGCTGCTTGGTTTTGCTTAACCTGTTGGCCAGATGTGCCAGCTGTGAGCTGACAAGATTTCTTTGCTTTTAGATGTTCCTCTTTTCCTTCACACAATAAACAGCAAAGAGGATCAGCATGGTTAAATCCCATTTCTATGCATAAAGATACAACTGACCCCAGATATGTGAATCCTCTCTAGCACACAGCCCTGCCGTGTTGCCCCTAAGGCACCAGCCATGCATGCAAGTGACACAAGAGGTGGACCACATCTGAAAGTTCCCACCAAGGCTTTACTCGGTGCCCAAAGGATACTTCAAAGCTTCAGCTGTAAGAGTAATGTCTAAGGGTTCATTTTTAACCATTATTATCTCAATATATAAGTCCTTGATGCTGGATTTGTGCAGATTTTCAGTAACCACATTAAACTCTGCTTACACACTGTGGACCCAAGGAATACATTTGGTTTTGAAGGAGCACACATCACATCTCCAGTTTTCAGTGAAAGGGCTTGGAAGAAATTTGGGAAAGTGAACTTTCAGGTACAGTTTCACAGAATCACAGAATGGTTTGGGTTGGAAGGGACCTTAGAGATCATCTAGTTCCAAACCCCCTGCCGTGGCCAGGGCACCTTCCACTAGACCAAGTTGCTCAGAGCTCCATCCAACCTGGCCTTGAACACTTCCAGGGATGGGGCACCCACAGTTTCTCTGGGAAACCTGTCCCAGTGCCTCACCACCCTCACAGCAAAAAATTTCTTGCTAATGTCTGATGTAAACCTACTCTCCATCAGTTTGAATTCATTCCCCCTGGTCCTGTCACTACATTCCTGTGTGCATGAGGAAGAGGAGCAGCACTCAGCATCAGCCCCATAAAAACCCAGTAGGTGCCACAACTTGGATGCCTGTCATGCAGAGGACCTAACTTTACTGCTGGTCCCAGTGGCACTGGAGAGGGGGGAACTGGGTGCAGGTGAGCTCTTCTCCACTTGGTCACTTGTGGGGGGGAGTTGAACATTTACACTTTTTAAATAAAAATTAAAGTCTTTCTCTCTGAATTGCAAGGGCCATCAGGAGGGTCTCTGGTGCTCTCTGTGGGCACTGTGCCAAGGGTGTGCTGGGGCTGGGATGGGAAGGAGATGGGCTGTCACAGTGCCAGCTGGGCACTCTTGCTGCTCCATTTCACCCCGAGATTTGTATTGTTTGGCGTGGGGCAGCATCATCCATCAGGAAGGTTTCTAATGCCTTCATTTGATGAGGGCAGCAGAGGTGCTCCTCACACAACAAGGAATGCTGAGTCCCTAAGGATGAACCCATAACCTCCACTGCAGCTACTGTCTTGGGGCTGGGCTTCCCACAGGGCACTGTGATCTTCAGAGTGATCATCCCAGGAGGGAGAGTCTGAAAAAGCAGTGGTTTTACCCTTGTGACTGTGGAGACGGATCCCAGGAGAGCTGCCAAGGGCCTTGCAGTACGTACCCAAGCTACCCTCTCCCATCCCCTAAATTCTCATGTGGCCTTATTACCACTGCCCTCCCCTCTGTGCCCAGTGTCCCACCTCCTCCCAGAGCATCCTCACCAGACCTCTCTGTTCACAACCGCATTCCACTGGGGCTGGGATGCTGGATGCTGAACTGCTTGATTTCACTGAGAGCTGTTCAGTACTATGAGGAAAAAAGAGGGGGGACTGGAGTCCTGGTGAAAAATATGATGGCAACAAAGTGCTGTTATAGCCACAGCACCTAGTTATTAAGGAGAGTCAGGGAGAAGTAACATCTTTTATAGGACCAATTTATAGTGTTGGAAAAACAGGCTTATGGGCCCAGGCACCCTTTCACAGCAGAATGTATGTGCTTCCTCTCAGGCAACATCCATTAAAGGGGTGTATTTGGACAGGGTGATGAGGAGCAGCAGCACAAAATCCTAAAATAGACACAGCAATGCTTCTTTCTGTCTGGCTCAGCTTGCACTGGAGTTTTTGCTGCTTCTCTAGTAACTTGCCCAAGGAGAGATGTTTTCCTTCAGCACCATACCCATCTCCTTCCCAAAGCTGGCTCAATGTGGTGCGCTCAGGCTGCAGAGCCATTCCTGCCATCCAGCTCAGTGCTCTCTTGTCACTTCTGGAAGTTTTTCAAACAATATTCCCCTCACAGGGCTTCCAGGCTTCTCATCTCCCCTTGTCAGCCTTTTCTTTATGCATGTAAATTCAAGTGATGCCCATAGCAGGAAATTTCACATCCCAAGGAGTGGGGTAAGGAGCAGGGAAAACCCAAATCACAAGGGAGGAAAATTAGAGGGGATGGCAGGAGGAGGTAATAGGTGCTAAATTCTGACTTAGGGAGTCAGACAGACACTGAGTGAGCAAACACAGCTAGATGGAAACAAAAAACCTTTTCATCTCTGAAATCTTGTCCTTTTATATAGTCAGCTTCTGCTGCTGAAGGGAGGAGGGATGGGGAAAGGACTGGGAAGACAGGAGATAAGCAGAGCAGTACAACTGGAGGTCCCTAAAGGAGACTGCAGTCCCCTGGGGTGATATCCAGCTTTCTGTTCCCAGCCTTGTCCCACTGAGCTATATAATTTATTCTAGAGTTTTTATTTAAATTCTAGTCCAATATCTGTGACTTTTGGCCTATTCCTTGCTGTTGCCATGAATACCTGTCCATCAGGACCTGCTACCCCACACAACACAGAGCAACACATTGACCGTGCTCCCACATGAAAGACTTGACAGGCTCCCTGCCATTCTTGGACAAGCCAAATATTCTGTCCTTTGATTTGTTTCAGACACACCAACTCTAAACTTCGGCCTCTGGCCTCTTGTTTTCCCTTGATGAGTCTGGCTTAGAGGAAGGAAGGGATCGATTTTTTGCTGTGCCAGGTAGCCTCAGCCCATCTGCTGAGTAAACACCCACAGTTTCTCCCCTTGCTACCCAAAATCACCTCTCAGTCCTGTCATCTCACGCTTTTCATCCCCAGTTGCCATTTTCTGCAGGTGAGTGGTCAGGGCTGGGTGCTCAGGTAAAGCTGCAGTGACGTTCTCTGTCACTCAGTGCCTGCACTGCAGCAGCCAGAGCTCAGCCAGGCGGGTGCTGGGACAGCCACTGCCCTCAGGAGCACTGCCACAGGTGCAGGCTCCTGTGAGAACCTCCTCTTGGGCTCAAGGTATTCCACGCTGTTGGAAATGGAGCCCTGTGGTCTGTTAAATCTCTCTTTTCCCTGCACACAGGCACTCTTCTATATCTCTGAATTGACTCTGTGTCCAGGCAGCTTTTTTCCCATACAAGTCCTGTACCTCCAATTCTTCTCTTATTGCTTAAAGAACACTGCCCAAACTGTGAGGATTCCTCAGTATCACTGCTCCCTGAATAGATGCATAATGGGCAGGAACAATTTTCAATTACATTAGCAAAGTAATCAATTGCAGAAGCATCATAGGATCTTGGAGTTGGAAGGGACCTTAAAGATCACCTGGTTCCAGTGTATACTAGACTGGATTGCTCAAAGCCCCATCCAACCTGGCCTTGAACACTGCCAGGGATGGGGTATCCATAACTTCCCTGGAAAACCTGATCCAGTGCCTCACCACCCTCACAGTAAAGAGTTTTTTGCTTATATCTAGTCTAAGCCTACCCTCTGTCAGTCTAAAGCCATTCCCCCACATCCTGTCACCACAGGCCCTTGCACAAAGTCTCTCTCCAGCTTTTTTATAGGTTCCCTTTAGGAACTAGGAGGGGCTATAATGCCTCCCTGAAGCCTTCACCTCTCCAGTCTGAACAACTCCCAAGTTCTCTCAGCTTGTTTTCATAGGAGAGGTGCTCCAGCCCCCTAATCATCTTCCTGGCCATCCTCCGGACTCATTTGAGGCAGTTCATGCCCTTCTTACGCTGGGAGCTCCCGAGTTGGATGCAGCACTTCAGGTGGGGTCTCAAGAAGGCAGAATAGAGGGGCAGAATCACCTCCCTTTGAAATGTTGGCCACACTTCTCTTGATGCAGCCCAGGATAAGGTTGGCTTACACGTCCCACTGAAGTCACTACAGAGTGGGGGCTGGCTGGAGAGCAGGACTTGGCCAGGTCCCCACAGCCATGCCTCCCACATCCTTGCCTTGCTGACAAGTGGAGTACCTGCTGTATTAGCCAGCAGAATGTTTTCTTCAATGTAGCTGTGCCTCCAGAGTGGCTCTGGTGGCACTCTGACTAAGTAGTACTAAGGAGTAACCTTAGTATACAAGAAACCTGTTGTTATGATGGGAATTTGGAGCATTTACCCAAAACAGCTTCAACCATTGTCACTACAGCTGATGCTCTTTGATTTTTTGGAGCAGCAGAGTGGAGGAAGGCAGCCTGGTGTCTGTCACTCCTGCAGCATCCTGCAAAGTGCAGTCTCTACCTGGTGCAGCCCTGACATGGTTTTCCCTTGAGCATTCCATTGTGTTGACCATTGTGCTGCTGTTGAAAGGAAAATTTTCCCTATGGAGCATGCAGATTAAAGCAGTTCTGCTCAGGGGTGGATTTTTTTCTGGAACATCTTTAAAGAGCACCACTGCCCTTCCATTTTATTCCACGAAATACTCAGAGTTTATCAGCCTGCTGCATGGATGCTCTGCTTTTCAAGTAGCCTTTGTCTATAGTTTCGACCACTGTCTTTCTTGTACATGCAAGATGTCATTTGTGCAGTTAAAACAACTTAAATGTGAACAAGAAGAGTTGTTTTATCAACTGGTTGCAGAGGTGGATGTGGGAACAGGGTGACTAGCCTGGCAAGACAAAGGCTGATCTCTTAGCTGGAGCACAGGGCTGAAAACTTCCCACTCTGCTCCTCGTCTCTCAGATGAAAAGGAGCAAGACACCTCAGCTTAACTGTGCCCAGTCCAGGTAGAACGGTGTTTATAGCCTCCCCAACTAACTAGAGCACATTTACACGTTAATTAGTCCTTGCTTTGTGCCTAGAAACCTTTGTTATATTTAAAATCTTTATTACATTCCTCCATCAATGGGACATCTTCTCTATCGCTCCTGTCTGTGGGTGAGGGTAAAGGTGTCTGGATGGATACAAAAACGGGAGACAAGACGGCTCAGCTCATCCTTAGGGCTGCATTTCTGCCACAGAGACGCTGTGTAACCTTGGAGAATAATAACAACAGAAAATAACAAGCCTTTCACACAGCGAAGTTATGAAAAATTGAGCTGCTTCTGAAAGAAATAGGGAGTAGCTCGAAGGAGAGTTAAAGCGGTCAGCTCAGCTGTGACACAGCCCCATAACCCCCAAGCTTCCAGCATATTCTTTCAGCACTTCTTCAGTGGCTCTAAAGCATCCTTTCAGCCCTTTCCATCTCTGCAGCTGGAGCCAGCTTCACACACACTCAAATATCCTGGGAGGTAGCATCCCTGCAATCCAGCCGGCAGCTCACGCACAGCTGTTAATGCCAAATTTGCAGACTGGCATTGCAAACACAGAAGGTTTGCAAGGGCATCATTGGCTGTTGGGGAGGAGAGAAAAATCATCCTCTTCTCCTTCCTTCTCATTTCTGCCTGCCTGAAATGAGGTCTAGGTACTGAACATCTGCTTAATGTACCAGTCAAGCAGGGACATGCTCTCCTTGTTTATTGCAGAGCCACGGTCGCAGAAAGCCGAGGTTTGATGTATAGCCTGGAGACACACACGTGGCTCTGGCTTCCCAGCTGGAGCCACAGTGGGGCAGGGGAAGGGAAAGCAGCAGTAAGAAATATGGGGATGCAGGGTATGGCAGAGCATCCACAGATTATCTGAGACCATTCAGCAGCATTGGTCTTCCAGGGGCATCTGCGTAGCCGGGTGCTGCCTGTCCCAGCTGGGGTTGAGCCTCTATCTTCAGAGCCCAGCACCAGTGAGGCACAAGGAGATTCACCTATGACAGTGGAGATACAGTAGCAGACAGCAGAGATAACTTCTTTCAGCAAAGCACAGAGATAAATAGAGAGAAAAAAGCCCATTGCATGCTGATTTCCCATGACGATCAATTAACTGTAGTTAAAAAATATATTTTTAATGTCATAATCTTCAACTGTCACTGGCTGATTGCAGACACAAAGTGGAGCCAAAATCCTCCATCAAAGACATTGGTTCCTCAGAAAAAAATCCAGTTTTGGCTGCCAACATTGGCACCACGCAGCCCTGTACCCTACAGAGACACAGGGACTGACAGGGGTGACACCGAGAACACGTCCAATGTCAAAAGAGCAGTAGGACATCTTATGAAATAAAATATGCTTATTTATTTACTTCTAAATAAGGTGGGTGTATTTCCCACCATTTGAATCTGTTCAGCAGTGTAATATCATCCCTATTAACATCTAGGCCAGCATTTAAAGCAGCGAGGGAGTTCAACGATGTTGCTGAAAGCCAGTTTCCATCAGCAGGATCGCACTCCTCTCTGAGCATCCCAGGAGAGACCCTCATGGTCCCACCTGAATTCCTGCTCTGCCAACAGTGGAGCACGATTACAGCTTTCAGAGGACTTATCATACGAGGAGGGTGCATTTCAGAAGCTAAACTCCTCATTTCTGAGGTGAATGTCACATGGGTTGTTGGCTCTTGGAGGTATGTTGCAAACAGTAACAGGTATTCCAGTCCCACTGCAAGGGCATAAAAGCAGTGACCTCATTTTTAGGAGAGAAAACGAAAATCCAGAAGTGTTGTAACTTGCACAAAACTGTTGAAAAAGTCATGCCTGTGGCAAGACTGGGAAGGCAAAACCTGCTCCTGGGCTTACAGAGTGGATCTGGCTACATCCTAGGGAAGGTCTTCCCTAGTCCTCATCTTCTGCTTGTGTCTCCACCACACTTCTGCTCCACCCTGTGGTTTGTTGTGCTTGGTCCTGAATTTATTTGATAATAATAATGTAATAAGAACCACTTCCATCAAGCTCTTCCTCAGTGTATGAAGCACTAGTCACAGCTGTGGCATTATATAAGTACCAATGGGTAGAGGCTGACAATTTAATTTTTACTGCCTCCATCCCAAAACTATAGCTCACTATGTTACAAAGTTTTACTCAGGAGCAAAGATTTGACACCTTGATCCAGCAGCTCTCAGCAGCCATGGGATATAGCAACAGGAAGAGTGTGAACCTCCACATTACTGGTATAAAAGCAGCAGCAATTCAGGACCAATGGATCATAATTAAGCCAATTCACTGCAGAATTGATTAGTGCTAGGCTACATCCTGAGGATGACAGTAGCCCCGTGGTGCTAAATAAAAGTAGTTTCACATGGTGCCAAACAGCTTACTTTGGACCTCATCTGCTACCCATTTACCTTGCTGCATAGCAAGCTTCAGTCAGAATCCAATATTTCTGTGCCCTGGCAGAGCCCACTTAAGCTATTCTTGGGAAAAAAAGCAATATGGATGTGATGGGGAGAGAGATATAAAGAAAAAGGAGTGGAGAAACACTAGTGTAAAACAGGATTTCAGAGCTCAGGAATCACAAACACAACCAGCGCCAACCCTCCCACACCATTCCCCAGTAGCCAGTAGGGGAAGATTTGATGCTGTGAAAGCTGCAGGTGGGCTTGCCCTGGTCACCTGCAGTTGTTGCAGGCATGAGATCTCCATGAGCTGTTCTGAGTTGGCCCACAGGAGCAACCATCACCCAAGAGTGTGCTGGGGTGGGCATTGAGGGGGACCATTTGGTGTGACCCTGCAGCCCTGGGGCAAAGCTGACTGCAGACATGCTCTCGGAAAAGTGGGAACGGAGGGAGGACCATGTTCAGCTGGACCTCCCAGCCAGCACACATATCTTACACCGAGGAAGACCTCTACATTTCACTGGTACCACCTCAGCCAGCCTGGCTGTGGACAAGGCTCTTTCTGTTGGTCAAGTATTGCAAAGTATTTTAGTTTGGTGGTGTACTTTTCTGGAGACCCAGAATTAAAACAGTTTTCCTAGGAATTTCCATGTACTATTTTAATTTTTAATTCCTTTTTGTGGGTTTAGCATAAAGGAATTAAATTTAGCATAAACTGCCTGGCATTGCCTTCCCCTCAGGTGTGCTGGGCAGAGTTGTGGAGTCAGAGGAAGAAATGACACCTAACCACACAAGCTCCAGCTTGGAGATGGATATGCATAGTCCTGGGCAGAAGAGAGTAGGGAGGGAGAAAAATCAGCATTCTCAATGTGTCAGCACTTCACACCCTCTAAACAAAGTGCCTGGGCTGGCCCCTGGTGGCTGTGGCTTGGGTGATAACCATGAGCTCCATGGTTTGGTTAGTGCCATTTTAATAGCTGTACATCTGCAAAAATGTCCCTTCTTTCTGAAGAATCCCTTTTACTTTTACCACTTTAAAAAAAAAAAAATTAAGGGGAGGCAACAACAAGTAAACCCAAGGCAACCTACCTTTACTAACCCTACAGAAAAAAAATTTATAAATATATAGATATATAAAGCTAGCAGCAACCTTCCATCGTAATACTCCATTCCTCACCCCTTGTGACTTTGCTATGAGATTGAGGAAGCTATCTCTAATATGCTAAATTATATATTCATCGTAAATCATATAGTATTATTTAAGCATAAAAAGAGCATCTGTCCAACCTCATGTGCTTAAACAATAACATTATAATATATTTTAATATGCATATATATTATTGCACATAATTCACAATATTATGTTTACAATAAATATACATATATATAACACTGTTTTTATATAACATATCATTTGGACTATACTTTGAGTAAATACTATATATTATTATTCACACATACAAAAACCATATGCCCAACCTCTTACCGAAGTTGGAAGGTGAGGGGAATTGAGTACTGTGAGGGAAGGATGGTGCCAGCTTGAGAGGACATGGCCTTTGACTGCCAAGGCACCACAGAAGCTGTGGTGCCTGTAGAAACAAGGCATATCTTCCCCACCACAGGAAAGGTCAGGAACTGGGTAGATGCAGAGGCAGGAGAGGGAGCCTGTGCATGGGGAAGGTGTACACACTGCTCCTTTCAGACAAGGACGTGTGACGGTATTTCTGATTTACAGAACGCAGGGCCATGGATGCAGCAGGGACGAGCAGGGTGATTTTCAGCCTTTAAATTTTTTCTTTATAGCAAGCAGGTAATTATGCCTTTCTGATTTGTAGAAAGAGCACACAAGTCACAGTGATGCGGAGTTTGAGTGACCTGGGTTTCCCCGTACTGGGGGACACAAGCTCGATGTGTTGGGTGGTGGGAGCACGTGCCCTACCTGCACAACAGCCAGGAAGGAGGAGGGTCAGGGCAGCCTCAGGAACAATGCACCAAGGCCAACAACATCCTGGTATTAGCCTTGTATTTGACAGCATCTCCTGAGCCTCAGGTAAGTAAGGCCAGGGGGACAAATTCTGTGCCAGCAGCAGCAGGCAGTGGAGCCAGAGCAGCTCCTCCTCAGCATGGCGGGAACAGACGTGTTTCTATGGAGCTCTTACGCCCCGGCTCCACGATGCTCACGGGTGCACTATAACCCCTCTCTGCACTGTAGCCGGGTTTTTTACATTACAGATAGTGGCTGCTGTGCTGTGTACTCTTCCAGCAATGCCCACAGTGGCTTAAAAATAGGCTGTGCACTGTTGTGAACTTGAATGCTACCCTATTAGCGTTTATTAATTTATTGAATAAACACTAGCAAGGTTAGATGCTGTCTGTGGCTTTGGTTTCTTCTTTCCATAGCATTGAAAGAAATTACTTTCATGAAAGCAAATGGTCCATTTAGCTGGAGAACATATAAGGCAGAAATGAGATCAGATTCCTGAACAGATGTGCCCCCCTCTAGAGGGATTCAGTGTCTGCGAGGCTTCAAGCTGACACCAGGCAGAAAACATCTCTTAACTCCACTACGTTTGAGCTGCACAGCAGAGCTGGAGGTTTTATCAAAGAGCCAGCTCTGTATCTCCAAAACAAGGGCAAGTACCATAATTTTAAAGCATTTAATGTACCAGGGAATGGGAGGGCAAAAGGATGTCTTTGTCATGGGGATGGCATCATCATAAAAACCTCTAAATCCACTAAACCAAATCCACTAAAGGAATCCCTCGTCCTCAACAATGCAGGCAAAGAAAAATGCTTTTGCTTTTATTTTTTGCACACATAGGCCTGAAGAGGGGGCTGGAGGGAGCCAACAACAACTATTGCATGTTCATACACTGTGTAATGCTTTCTCTTGCTTGGTGCTATGTTGTTTCAGGAAACACCTGAGCCCCCCACCCACCTCAGTCCCAGATCAAGTCAGAAGCAAGGCACAAACCCCTCCTGTCAGTTCAGTGACTACTCAGAGAAAGAGCACTGCTAACCACAGCTCAAGTTATGCCCTGGGAACGTGGCAAAACCCTCCTGACACAACTGACCTCAACTGTGCCAGTTATCTCCTGGGAGACTGTGCATACATCCTCAGCAACAAACCAACACCCTGGACTTTCCCTGTTGCTCACATCTGCCTGGTGGAGTCCCAGCTCACACCCCATTCTCCTGGGAGAGTGCTGACATCAGCCTGGTACCCCCTGTGCTCCATGTGCCTGCCCACACACCCAGGACCTGCTGCAGAGATCTCGCCTCCTCTGTGCATCTTCTCTGGCCCATGCCCTCAGCCTCAGCAGGGTGCAGATGGACGGAGGCACAAAGAAAAAGCCATCATCCACTCGCTGTGGAGACAGCCCCACTGGGCAAAGCACGTCAGCAAGCCAGCACACGGAAGCTTCCTTTGCTGCTGCCAACTCCCTGCCCACTGCAGAGCCAAGCCAAAGCCTGAGGTCTCAGGGATACGCACGCCACAGCCTGGCAACTCTCCCATGCCCCAAATTAGCAGGCATTGAGGCCGTTTGAAGTTGCTCCAGCCTTTAGATGTAGGGACACACAGCCCCTCAGCGGTAACCGGTCCTGGGGATGCTTCCAGCTGGGACGCCCATCCTGCCATCCACAATTCATGCTCGCGCTCCTCACGGCCAGCATCCATGCCCATGTGTTCACCTGGCAGCCTTCCCACCCACAGGGGCTCAGCTGCCAGGCAATGATGCATTTAGAGAGGGAGGCCTGAGCAGGACTGTAAATACTGTTCCTTCAGCCTGCCTCCTCCTCCAGTACACGGAAAAGAACGGAGTGTCTCTCACCTGATGACTGCCGAGCTTTCTCAGCCTGTCCTCTCCTCAAAGCAGTCACAAAGGAAAGGCAGAAGAGGGAATACACTCCTACCAACTTTGACAGACACTAAGGAAAACTAAAGCAGTTAAACTTCAGAAATCTCTTGCAAATCTAGGCTGGCAGGAGAGGAGATGAACTGGTCACGAGCAGAGGGTGGGAGGGCCAAACCCGGGGATTAACATTTATCACTGAGGCACGTGGAATTAGCTTGCACTCGTGCTAGGATGTATATGCAACAGACATTTCCCTGTTGGGTTTCATTTGGGACGCTTCCTTGGAACAGCACATATATAAATGTAAACATCGTGCAAAGAGGAGCTGAGGGCAGGCTCCCCAAGGCGGGGGGACAGGAACGCTCAGTCCTAACACCATCAGGAGACACAAGTGGTTTCCAGAGCTGCAGAGATTTTTTTTTTTAATTATTTTTCAGCCTTTAAATTTTTTTTTTTTATTTTACTTCTTAAATCTTTCTGACATCACAGGAGCTTTTAGTAACATAAAGCACCCCTGCTGCTAGAGACCCTGCTGTGTGTAATAGCATGCCTACAGAAGGAGATGAGGGGGATGCTGCTGGCAGGGGACAATACAGCAGAGAATGTGAGAGCACGTCTCAAACCACGAGCTTCGCATAAGCCCACAAATGTGTTATCAAGAGAGATGGACAGAAAATCCAGGCTTATTTCTCACAGAAAAGCAGCTATGACACCAACTTGGAGAGCACACACACTGCCTTTGATTCCAAGCTGCTCTTTTGTGGGATTTTACCCAAGTGTCCTGATCTTTGGTGTTGGTGCTGCAAAGGCACAGGAAGCACCACCATCAAAGAAAAAGCAGAAAGCTTCGGCCTAGGCACACCACAACTGAGAGTATTCCCAAGCCTCAGCATTTGGCAGCTGTTTCTCAGAAACACACCATACTCTTCATTTAAAATAAATAATTTCTTGTATATTTATTTAGTTGTGATCATGTAATAGGTAAAATTGCCAGGGATAGCAAGGAGGATGCAATCAAAAAGTCCCTCACACTTCAAGCTACAATTCATACTGTCTTTCCCCATTTATTCAGAATTACTCCATCACCAACAGGCCTACACTGGAAATTCTTGGATAAAGAAAATGTGTTACCTACCTGCTACCAGATTCGCTGTTATTGAGGGGGAGTTGTGTGATTTAAAAAAAAAAAAAAATTATTTTAAATTTTATTAAAATCCCTATGCATGGGCCAGGAAGTCAAGCAAGGGTGGTGTGAATCAGAGGAAATGCAGCTGCCCCTGGGACAACACCCAAAACCCAACTTTCTGTGCAGACGGTGCCTCTGAAATCACAACTTCTGTAAAGTGGGAAGTGGCAAAGTCATCTATGAGGGCAAGAGGAGAAAAAAACCCCATGTCCTTACCTGTGTGTTACTTCTTGATACTACTTCTCCATTTGTAGCCCCTGAAACACCCATAGTAGATATTTGGCCATACACCAGATCTCTTCTGTCCCAACTTACTTTATTCTCATCCAGGTAGCAGGAAAGGGATGCATACTGAGCGACAGTTGTCCAACAATATGAGTTCAGGCAATAAAGGGGGGTCTGTTCCCCCTACCACTCAATAACTGCTTCAAATATCACCCTCAAAAAAGGGCTTACACTACGCTGAGGCACCCTTCTAAAACACATGCATGAAGTAATAAATTCTTATAATTTATGAGGCTTTTTTGAGAGCAATTTCTTGCCCTTAATCAAGTATGTGACAGTAGCTCCCCAAACAGAAACCAGGCAGTCCCTTCACATTCCCTAGAGAGGTTTTTTGTGCACACATTGTCTTTTATAGCAAGTCTTCAGTCTCTGCTATATGCACTGTTAAGCATCCTATGTTTTAAATACAAAAAGACAATAAGAACTGGATTAGGTACCATCTGATGAAATTCAGTAGCTTACATTAAGCAGATCAGCCTATGCAGTAGCAACAGTCCCATTTTAACACTACTATTGATAGATGTAATGCTTTTCCCACATTAAGCTAGTTTTTTTTGACATAATGTTACCCAGGTCAGAAGATCAAAGCCTCCTCAGAATAAAAAAAAATAAATACATAAACCATAGCTTTCTGTTCAGCAAAACACTTGTCTGCTTAGAGGCAAACCTGTCACAAACAAGTCTGTAACATCCACTTAGTACAAGATAATCTCATCACTGAGGATGATTCAGTATATATGGCAAAAGCTGAGCAAACAGCTCCCCAGTATCCCCCTGATGTGCACCTGGGAAAAACCCCCAAATTTTCCTGACACTAGAATTCCTCCTCTCAATTCAAGCCTTTGAATCCAAGTTATACAAGAAGTATTTTTAAGTATTTACTCCCATGAAAACCAAAAGAAGTTGTGTTTGTGTGCTAGAGTAAGAAACAAAATCACAGTAAACTATGCCATCAACATAGTAGGTCTGAACCTTCAGACTTACAGTAGCAGGTCTGAAGTACAGAGGCCTGTATTTCATTAAACCTTAAATTTAAAACTAAGCTCCAGAAGATAAACTGAAGTAACCCATCACGGAGTCTCAAAGGAGACAAGTGTGGCAGGAAAAGCTGGTATTGGAATGGTAGCACAGGCATGAGTTTGGATTAATTGCAGTGTGAAACTGAACCTAAACTGTACACTGCTGGGGAAATGGATAGTCCTATCCTCCTGCCTGCTCTACTGCTTCAGATCAAGCAAACATGCCAAGTCCAATTATTTGGCTAATTGACCAAAAACAGTGGCACAGGAAGTACGTGTGTGAAACACACTGGTTTCAGTCATATCAAAAAGTGGATTCGAATCAGTCAGAAGGCAGGAATGCATGTCCTGGGACAGTAACCCCAAATTACAAAATGCATCCCAAAAATTCACCAGTGTTAGTGAGACTGTTAGTGGGACTTTAAGAGAAACAGTTACACTTGGCTCTCCTTCCTCATCAAGGTGACATTACCAGCTTCAAGTAGGTGGTGCAACCTGTCACAGAGCAGGCATTAATAAATCTGGCCCCTCGATTAGGATCACCTAATAGCTACTGACAGGTGGGAAAAAGGGCTGAAGGAACATAGCCCACAGATGCATCACTTAAAACGTAGGTACACTAATATTGGTTACTTTACATTCAGCAAGTTACTTTTCTAAACAAAATCTGAAGTGCAGGGTTTAAGCTCCCTGTTACACAGGCTCTCAAGAACTACCAGTTGAATTTGATAAAGCCACACAAGACTGATCTAGTGTCTGAACTTATTTCCCACTGCATTAATTTTTGGCTCTGGTAAGCAAGTTGGCTTTTTGTGTTGCTAATATAAGGCAACCAACTTAAAATAAGGTTTTGTGTTTACTCTTGAGAAAATAGCAAGGAAATACAGCTGTTAACGTATAAATCTAAAACAAAGACCTAAAAACCAGCTTATCGCATACACATTTTAGACTTCACAAACATAATTCAGAAATTGAGCTGTGGACATGTATGTCTTAAAGAGATGTTCAACTTTTGAATATGGTTGTTACTAATAAGGAGCCACTTCACATCCATCCCTCCACCCAATACAGTTAAACTCCTCCACAGAATTACGTCTATACGACCACAACCTGTTTCTAGTATTCGAAATCTCAGCTCTAACTGAATTGCCCAAGAAATAGCAGAATTGGTATACAGGGAAA